>KZ506670.1:72114-85780 GCA_002844005.1 Limosa lapponica baueri
CCGTGAAGCTCTCAGAAGCTCTACATACTCTGTCCTGATCAGTTCATGGTCCCAAACGTGCCAGAGCTGCAGACTTTCTTGTTAAAGTTGGAGCTGTGCAAAGTATTTACTTACCTGCAGGTTGGCGGTGAGAGAAGATAAAATAGACCAGGCTGGCCTGATAAATCTCCTGAATGTGCAATGGCTGTTATGCTATATATAAATCTATATAGCACTAATTAGAGTAAACACCCGAGTGACTTCTCACCAGATGTCATTCTGACCATTTCTTCCTCTGGTTTTCAAGGCTGTCCCTAAGCTTTAATCATCGCTGTCCGTTCTTTTCCATATGGATGCCCATGCCATGCAGCCCCTTGCGGGAGTGGATGGTTTCTGTCTGCTTTACCTCTTGTTTTCCGATAACAGGGTAATGCCCAGACCGCCCTTTGTGTCTTACATGGTGCTTTGCAAAATGAAAGTACTCCTGGAAAACAAATGCATGTTAATTGCACAGCATACTCTCAGGCCAACAGGATGGGCCTTCATTTTTAGCTTCTTGCTCCTGATGTGCCTTTAAGTTCCAGAAGCCATTACCTGCTGATAGTTTTAAGTCCCTTTTGGTGTACGTGTTTTCCTTACCAGAAAATGGTCACTATGTATTTTCCAGTAAAATAGTTGCTTGATTTTTAATTATTTGTGGATCTTTTGAAGGGTGAAAACTGAGTATTTATTTCCAACCAAAAGAATAATTGAAGAATGATGTCTTTTGAAAAAAAAATATGTCTAAAATGTTTAGGTAAGTTCTGTTGGTATTCAGAATTATTCTTACAGTCATTACTCACTTTCTGTTACAGTGATGCTTAGCACAGCAGCACTTTCTGTTGCTGAAGGTGATACAGTTCAGTTTTCATATCACAGGGGGCTGTGTGCCCTATGAGAACTGAACAGAATGGTCTCTGTGCAATGGAGCTCCTTTTTCTGTCCACACAGAAACAGAGGCGGAAATAATTTACGTTTGTGACTAGATTTCACTTGCTGTATTATGTAGATTTAGGTTGTGGTTTTAGAAAAAAATTGCATAATCCTTAGATACATTTTTTAAAGGGCGCCTGCTGCTAGTAGCTCTTACCAGATCAATACTGAAAGAGAATATTTTTCATAATGAGTTCTAAGAAATACTGTTTATTAAGGACGATGTTAAGAAAGGTTAAGAAATCATAGACAGCTGCTCTTTGCTGCTGCAGTAAATCATTCAAAGAATTTGCTATTATGCAGCTGAAATAATGTGACACTGTTTGGATCATAACTGCTGCTAGTGAACGAGGACAACTCCTCAGCTTCTGGCCTGCTTTCTAAACAGACAAAGCATGCTTGTATTTTTCTCAAGTAATAATTGAATTCTACATCACTGAAGTCAGTAGGAACTTAATTCTGTCATTTGCTAAATATTCCCGTGCGTGTGCAGAAAGCTGCTACTTTCGAGCACCTTTGTAAAAACCTATAAATCACATTACTAGAATCAGTTTAACTGACCTCTGTATCAATCAGAAGACAGGATTTCTGTGTGTCTAGGAGACAGATGCACTAGTCTGGCCGAGAAAACAGTGCTGTACCAAGACAGACTGTAGTAGATAAAGTTATAAGATGTTTTTAGACCACAGGCACTGTCAATCCTCAAAATTTCTCCTGCTATTTTATCATAAGCCTTTTAATTGGAAATGCCGTGTGGGCAATACGACTCTGGATCTCACAGACACTTGTGCCCCACGGACACAGATTTGGAAACCACTCTCTTAGACACTTGTGAAATTAATTGTCTCTCCCGCTTGCTCTGTGGCTCCGGGCATTTTCTCAGCACCCAAAGATCTCTGTGTCACCCTCCCTTCCCCGGCTGGGGTGGACGGATGGGTAGGAGCGCAATCGTGTAACAATAAAATTGATCAGTGTAAAACTACTAACTGCTAATACCACCTTGATCGCACCGTCTATTTTTAGTCGGCGGTGGCCGGACTTCACCTTCCGCTGCTGTGAAGGGATAGCAGCAACCTGGCATCTGCAGAGGTGCTTTGTGGGGCTGCTGCTCCTGGGCACCAGCCTGCCTGCCCCTCGGAATGAGGGTCGTGGAGCTGCACGAGCAGTGAAACCCGTCGTGTCTAGTTGGCTCTAGGTCTGAACTACCAAACCCCTTGGCTGAAGACAGAAAAATTTGACAGAAAGGGAGGTATCTTAAAGGCAATCCTGTCGCTGTAAGCTTTGTGAAAATAGGCAGCTGGTAGAGGAAAGGCTCTCTGTGTCGTCATGGGGGAGCATGGTGGGTTAGAGCTGTGTAATAACCTCCCGCAATGCTGGACACCAGAGAAACACCTGAGGAATGCCCAAACCACAAGACAAATTTCCATCGGTGCTTGTATTTCTTTAGTCAGGAAGGAGAATTCAGGCTGAAGCACCTGATACCAAGTGCTCACACCAAACTCACTTAGTGTCAGAGCTTTGGCCATGGTTCTGTGGGCAGCAGGGCCATTTTTAGCTCTTGCTGCCCTGGACAAAGGTAGTCCTTCTGCCTCCCTCTTCTCTTCCCTGCTCCCAACTGCAAGTCCCAGCATCACCCCCATCAGGTGCTTCTTGGGCAATTTCATGAGCCAAGTCAACCCAGCAGCCCAGCAGAAAACCATCCCTTTGACTTTTGCTGGCCAAGTGAGCAAAGTCAGCCCCTGGAAGAGCCTGACAAACGGAGGTGCCCACGCCAGGGAGCTTGTGGCTGGGAGCAGGGAAGTGGCAGGGAGTCCGTATTTGTGTAGGAGATCAGCAAAGACAACGAGCTGTCTCTTGAGAGCTGCCCTGTGTGAGGGAAGGAGGACAGGTGGGATCCCAATTAGAGACTGTAAGAAGAGTTCACTGTGTGCTTGCTTGCATTAAATGTTTGCTTTTGAGCACTTGAGGCTGGTTCAGAATCAATTGATTGCTAATGATGGTCAAGGTCCATTTAAAGGCAGTAAACTAACAATATCTCGGAGAGATTGTGCTTTAAGTGGCACCTGTGACAGATACTTTGCAAGTACTGACACGCCATCCCTCTAACTAATGTGGTAACGAATGTGCTAAATGCTTGGGTGATTTCTTTTTCCTCTTCCATCCCTCCTTGTTGTGGGATATGTCTATACCAGACCTCCACATGGTGCATGGATCCTTACCCAGATACTCACCTCTCCAAGTACTCTTGAACAGGCTTGTGTATATTTGGTGCCTCAGGAAGGGAAAAACTGGATGGAAACTTAAACAAAGTCGATGCTGAGGCTTTATTGTCAGCAGGGGTGTTTATGAAGGATGTTTTGACGAGAATTTGATTCCAGCAGATCACATGCTATAGAGCTGGCAGGAACAGAAAGGAAGTCCTTCCATTTCCAGGGAGCTCCACAGGAGGAAATGAACAGGAAAGCCCAACGAAGCAGTCACCGTTCAAGAGGAGACTAGAACAGAGGGACTGGAACACCAAAAAGTGCCATCAAAAAACCAAAGGTCAGCCATGAACTCAACAGCTGAAAAGAGTGCTGCTTCCCAGAATTTCTTTGCAAATGGCTCTGGCTCTCAGGCAGGTATAAGCTCTACCAAGAGCTTGTTGGCTTAGTTGCTAAAACTGATTACAAGAAAGTATTGAAATGTTATTCCTGCTGAAGGTTAGTTGTCCAGCTTCTTAACACAAGTAAAGCTATTACTGTCCCCCTGGAGAGTGAATAGAAGCAGATTATAATGAAACAGATGGTGTAGAATTTAACTTAAAATCAAGATTCTTCATTATTGAAACTGGTCTGTCTCAAGCCACGCTTCAGGCAAATTGGTATGCAGAGACATTAAACAAATAATCCCAATGGTTACCCTTCGTTCAGTTTCTTAGTTACCGGATTTCAGAGTGCTGGGAACATCACTTAATTTTGAGATGTGTATCTCTTGTTTTTCCTAAGCTATAGTAAACCCCACTTGTTTTAAGAGATGGATCCCAATCTGTGGATTCCTGTTGTGCAGAAACAGCCCTTCTTTTAATTTAGGAAAGTATATCAAAACCAGCATTATTTATATTATTTTTGTCTTCCAATGGCTACCATTTTCTAGCCTCTCCATTCTTATGGCAGACTTTTCCTCATCCCCATTTCCAGCCAGCTTTCTAGGAGAGCTGTATAAGTCTTTGCTCTTCGGAAACATGAGTCAGCTACCGTTTTTACTCTCAATAACTGTTCAGTCTGCCTCTTTACTGTGGAATAAATTTCAGCCCCTCTCTCTGACATTTCCACGTGCCAAAAGCTGTAGCTCCATACTGCTGGCAGAAAACTCTTACCTTCTGCCCACAGCTCTTCACCCCTTACTCCTTTCTCCATTGCTACCACTGTCTTGCCTTTCCCTTTGGGCTGTACCTCAGCCCTTGGCTTGGTTTGGGTCTCCATCTAGATCACTTTGTCCGAGTTGGAGCCTTGCTGATTCTTCTGCCTTTTTTAGGAATGCTTTTTTCCAGGTCCTTGACATTTCCATCCCTTCCTCTCATGTATAGCCTTCACATAAGCTGCCTGGCCCTGCTCGTTGCTTAGAGAACAGCCATCCAGAGAGCTGCCCGAAAGACTTTTCCTCCTCTGTTGCTTTCCCATGTTCACCTTCTCTCTGTACCATCCTCGCTCTCTCTAGACCTCACTGCCTTCCTTCAAACCCCTCCGCAAACCCCTGCTTTGCCACACCATTCTTTTTTCTCAGGTCACATTGACAAGCCTTTCCCTGCAGAATAGGTATCTTGCTTTGACAGAAGTTGTCACAGCTGCTTGATGCTGAAACAACTCTTTCTTTGCCTCTCTGTTTTCTTCGCTGGATAAACAGTTCATGGGCAGATAAGGGGCTTTCTTGCTCCTTTGATGAGTTAATCATTTACTCTGCAAGGT
This sequence comes from Limosa lapponica baueri, assembly GCA_002844005.1. Lineage (NCBI taxonomy): Eukaryota > Metazoa > Chordata > Aves > Charadriiformes > Scolopacidae > Limosa > Limosa lapponica. Next base: position 77,013 of record KZ506670.1, read on the forward strand.
CTTTGCTTTTCAGACTATATATTTTTTAATTAGGATTCACTGCCTTGGCCCTCAGCATCCAAATTCATGGAAAGGCATCTTTTTAAGACCACATTTCCCTCTGCCATGCCTCCTCCTCCTTTTCTGCCCTCCGTCACACACGTGACCTTTTGTAGTGATGGGGAACTGGCCAGTCAGAGACATAAGGGGAAGGCTTGGGACCAAACGGGGCAGAGAGCAGGACTGCACATCCGTGGTCCCCCCCACCCGATGCCCTCTGCTCTCTACCAGCCGTGCGACCTTCAGCACAGCGTGGCCAGGTAGATTTTTTACTACGCCATGAATGTTCACCTGGTAAAGAGCTGCCCCAGAGAGGAGGGCTCGGGAGCAGCCCTGACCCGCTCTCCCCACGCTTAAAACCAGCTCGGTACTGAGCAGCCCTCTTTTTGAAGTAAGAAACCAGACAGCTCTTTAAAGACCTTGGGTGTGTTTCCCCGCTATTTATTTAATGTAATTAGTTCCCAGGTCAGGGCTTACCACTCCGCGTTTTACCCCCGGTGAACCCTGAGCAGCCAACACCTTGCAGATCGGCTTTGCGGAATTTCCAGCACCTCCTGCCCAACCTGTTTGCTTCTCCCCTCTTTCTCGTGCTTCCTCATCTCAGTTATTTTTCATTTAGTGTCCTTCTGCCTGGAAAGACAAGTCTTGTGTGAGAGGAAACGAATCCCCAGCCCACCTGCCCTCCTCCTTGGCACAGTACAAGGTGAGAGCGGGCAGTATGGAATCCGTGTGAGAGATCCCAAGTGTCCCAAGCTCAAACGCTGAACAAATCAGAGGAGCAGGACTTGCTGGGTTTGACCCTTAGGTTTTGTCCATCAGGACAAGAAGCTGGTCTCTGTTTTGCAGCCATTACCTTTATCTTTAGTGACATCGCTCATCCACCTCTCGGGATCTTTCAATGTACCCTTTCAATGTCCTCTATAACTCTTATCCGAAGTGTTGCTTGCATGCATGTCCTGCTGTATCCTGTATTTTCCAAAACACAGTTACTTTTGGGGCATGAACAGCCAGGTCCTGGACTTGCTCAACTTGACTGTGGCTCTGCATAAATACAATTCACGTATGCCTTGATATGGGGCCATGAATTGTCAAAAACATACCCTACGTGCTGATTCAACTTCAGTTGGAGTAGGATTAGCCCAAAATTTCAAACTTCCTTTGCAGGTGGCATCTCTTCCTTCACATACATTTTCCCTTAAAAAAAATAAATCCAAGCTGTTTATAGTCACGATTTATAAAGCTGTATTTTCAGTCTTAATCTCTTGCCATTTCAGACAGAGCTACAGGGATACTCCTTCAAGCAGCTACCAGTGTATTCCCCTTCCATGCTGATTTAAATTAGCCAAACAATAACCCCTTCAGTAATTAAAACACCCACAAAAATCAGAACAAAAAGCTTCCCGTTTAAATCTGTGTTAAACCAATTCATCGGAGTGACACGATTAAAATCTTTGGGCCAAATCCTCCTTGTCCTCTTCATGTAAGCAGTGCTTTTGAGAGCAAAGGGATGAGTGAGAACAGCATTTAGTCCGTACATTAATAATGTATATCCTTTGACTGACGGGGAATGGGCTGGCAGAACAAATGAAAGCACCCTGGGGTAAGAGGAAGAAAGCCTCGGCTTGCTGCTACAAACTGCACAGGCATAAAAGTACATTTTGTTCCACTATTAAATAAGGAGATTTGGGTTATAATACTGTCTCCTTCTGCACCACTTCCATTTTCTGCTCGTGGCAAAGAGGATAAAACTGTCCATAGCTGTAATTGTTCCGTCCAGCGCTCACATGCCTGGGAGAATTAATCGTGATCTGCAAAATCTGCTCCTCGTAGCTGTGGAGCAGCGCGCTTTTGGACGGTAAACATCTGCTGACCTTTGAGTCCAAGTACCCCAAAGACTCTGTCCTCCATGTCCCAGCTGCCAGCTTCACGGCTGGGATAGCTCGTGGTGGACATCCACAGCCTCCATGTCTCCCCTGGCTTTTTCCTGGTTGGAAAGGCATTGCTGTCTTGCTTTTAATTAAGCCCCCAGGGAATGGATCCATGGACATAAGAGCTGCAATCCCACGTGAGCGGCACCGAGCCCCATGGGTGCAGGATGGCCAGGACACACGGGGTGGGTGTCTCCAGTGGGCGACGCGAGGCTGCTGCTGCCCAGGAGCAGATGGAGCCTTCGTGGCTCCATCTCTACGTTATGTCTTGAGGGGGTTTAATGCTCATTCGAGTTGGATTTACTGCTTTCCTTGGTTTGTGGGTTGTTTATTTCTTTTTGCAAGAGGAATTCTAGACAGACATTATCTTGTGAATTCAATAATCTGAGGGAAACAAAGCAAATTCCAGGAACAAATTGCCTCAAATTTTGCACGGTGTAATAACACTGCACTTCTACCATCCTTCCAGCCATTTGCTAGTGATTGTTGTAGTTAAAATGAATTCATAATGTTCCTGTCTAGCTTCTGCCACGCAACTCTTCCCTATTTGTAACTGGGCTGTTTCTCTGGATGATTTTTGTAATCTTACTGTACCTGGTATTTTTCATGCCTCCAGAGCAAAGCCAGAAACTCCTGTCTCGGTGCTGAAGGTAGTCAGGGAGGGTGAGTCAGCTTTTCACTTCCACTCGTAAAATTAAGGCTCGGTAACCAACGAAGAGCTGCTAATCAGGGTAAGCACCTTGCCATTTCCTTGGTCTTGAGCACCTAATTTCTACCGTGATGTAATTCTTACACTAAAATGCATTGAAAGGATCTTGTTTGGATGCTTTGCAGCCCAAAGGCAGGACGATGCCCTTATGGCTGGGCTCACTTTCTGCAGGGCAGCTGAGCAGACCCGTGCACAGCTGCATTTCTTACCTGGCTTGTGCCCACACGTGGCCATGGCTGGGACACGTGCCCAAGGCCAGCTGGTGGGAACACCTGCAGCTGTCAAGCCCTGTGGGTGGGTTGGGGTGTCCACGACTGGGCAAGACCAGCATTGAGACCCAAGAAGACGAGCGAGGGCAACAACGTGTGTGGGGCAGGGGTGCCCGAGGCAGAACGGGAGGTCCCTGGGGTGAGGTGGGCACTGTGAGGGTGGTGAAAAGATGATACCCCAGGTGGTTATGGGTGAGTATATTCTTTATAACACGTAAAGAACCACTAAGAAACAACAACAAAAAAGTGTAATCATCATGTGCGCTAGTTTCCATCCTGCCATTTGAAAGCTTTTTTCTTCAGCGGCCGAAAAGCAAAGTGCTGAAGTCGAGTTCCTCTTCTGAACAAACAAGAGAAGATACAACCCCAAAGGGTCTGCCAAGGTGGGGCTTGGGAGGGATGGGGGAAATGTTTCCTCATGGGGGTTTCAGTCCTGTATTGATTTGAACAACTAGTTTAGAAAAGACTTGACTTTTAGAAAGTCAATGTACATCAGGGCAGTTCTTATCCTGAAGTTTGAATGGATTTAGAGCATGACCCAAACTCCTGTTCTTCATACATTGGCAAGTAAACTGTAGTTTTAAAATATGATCAATTTAAAATATTATTTCTCTCTCTGAAGTTTTTTTTAAGCCTTTTTAAATCCTACTCAGCTGTCTAGCTGAAGCTTCTGCAAAGCTTTTGTGCCACCTGAGCTGCTGTTCAGCAGAAGCAGGGAGACATCGCAGCTCAGCTCTGCAGTCCCCAGTGGTAGGCTGAAACCCAGGGTAGGTGACACCAGCCAGCTACCGGTGACCAGCATGTGCCCAGGCCATCCTCAGGACAGTTCTGCCTGTTGCCTGAACATGTGGAAGAGTGTCTGGCCATGCAGTCCTTACCCTCAGGTTTGAGGAGCCCAAGGCTGGTTAGCAGGAGACCAGGGAACAGCTCAGACAGAGTGAAGAAAGTGGAGAGGGGACAAAACAGCAAGGAAAACTGGGATGGCAGGTGAGGAGAGGGGGTGACTGACCTAGAGGAGAGCAGGGAAATGGGGACAGGTTGAATGACAAGAGACTGGTGTGAGCGGGGGGTTGAAGGAAACGGGGTGCTGCTGGGGACATGTGGGAGCAGGTCTCAGCATCCCCCCCGGGGATGTCCCCTCCTGAGCACAAAATGGAGCTCAGAAGTCCCTGCCATGAGCAAGCCCGTGTGAAACTGGGTGCCCATGGCAGTGGGGTGGTGACAGGGCCATGAGATGGGACCTCCATCCACGCCTGCACGTGGCCCCAACAAGCACTGGGGGGCTTGCTGCGTTCGTTGTTTGGGGATGGAGGGGTTAATTCCACGTAAAACCCCGTGGGAAGGTAGCAACACCAGACACCTACAGCTGGGAAATGCTCACCACCTACACAAACTTTAATTCAGGCTCTGGAAACCAGTTACTGTGATACAGTCTCTAACGGCAGCCCCACCAGCATCCTTCCCAGCAACACAGCGCCCGGCACCCTTCCCGACAGCAAGAGAAGATGAGATCCCCCGCTCCCAGTTTTGGGCTGTGGACACAAGTCCTTTCGTTCAAGGGAGGAGACAACCCCGTTCTTTCATCATACACCTTTTCTTCATTAGAACCTGGTTAAAGTTCGAGCCCGCTGAGGTCAGTAGCGAAGGTGAGGATGTCTAAAGGGTGATGGTAGGAAGCTGTGGATCCCAGGAGGAGGGAAAGTCTCATGGGTTTTCTTGCCTGGTTTGGGATAGACTCTAATGTCAAGCCCCTGCAAGCTTCACAGGTTGTGTTGGACCCAGAAATGCTGCCAGGGCTGTCAGTCTGGAGTCATTCAGCCCTGGGAAATACTGAAGCCTTGTATTTACCCTGAAAGCAGACTGGCTGTTCAACACCCAAGAGTGGCTGTCAGGGAGAGGGAAGGATGTGTGGAAGCTTTATTGACCAAGCCAGGGTGGGAATGTGCCATCAGTGGGGCTGTGAGATCCGCCGCCAACCCTACACTTTCCACTTTCTACCTCAAAAGCTTTTGCCGGCCTCCACCACACGGCAGATGGTTATTGTCTTGCTCCCCCCTCAGATGTGGTACCACCAGGATGCCGTCGGTTGCTGGTCCATCAACAGGAGAATGCACAAAGCCTCCACAGATGCTGGTGCTCCTCCCTGCCCTGCTCACTGGCTCAGCAGGGAGCTCCTGCCGGCTTTGGTGGTGGTTAGGGCCTGACCCAGGCTTATGCCCATGGGGGAACTAAACCAGGGGAGCTCCCCTGCATCAGAGACCCCATTTGCTGGTACCCATGTTACTGGTAGAAAAATCAGGATTGTCGTGTCCCACAGATCACAAGCTTCTCCTGCAGGGCTTTGGGTGGCAAATCACTAGTAATGATCCTTGGGTGCTGTGTGTAAAGCATGTTTTTTTTTCAGCACAGGACCAGTCTTGATTTGTGATGAGCTCCTTGGATATTACTCCAAGGCAGAAAAAGCGGAGTTGTCCACAAGGTGTGACAAACTGTGCTGGAGTGTTTGAAAAACCAAACCAGAAGCTTCTAGTGAGTTGTGAGATGCTCAAAAATGAGACTTTAAAATGTTGTATTTGGGTATTTGAAGTTATGAATCAGTTTGTAATTCCCACACTAGCAGCCCCACCGCCTTGGGCTCACATAGTCCATATGTTCTATCTAACCATTAGAGGCAGCAAATAAGTGCCCTTGTGTCCTGGCCCCTGGCAGACCACCCCCAAAATGTTCATGTTGGGACCAGGGGCTGGTGCCTGCTTCCATTATTAGGGACCTAGATGGGTGCTGCTAGGTTTTCTGAGCCCAAGGGCCAGAGGTGTAAATCCCACTGGCCCTGCCAGGGGCCGGGAGCGAGGTCTGGCCTGTGTGACATGGTGCTTTCATGGTGAGCAGGGGCCAGCACAGCCCTGGCAAGTCCCCAGCACCATTGGCCGCTTGCACAGCAGAGAGCTTGAGCCAGAGCCGGTAGATGCATCTGGACTCCCGAGGATGTTCTCTCACTGGCCACTCAGGGGTCAGCAGGAAAGACAGATCAGCTGGTCCTTCTGAACCAAAAGGAGAATTTTAGGCCTCCTCTGGGAGTTGGTAACACTCCAAAAAAGAGGAATATAGTTTTGACCAAAAATCATGGCTTAACACGCCCATAACTCTGCTCCCTTACCTAGCCGAAGGTGCAGCGGAGGTGATGCTCTCTCCAAGGGCTCCCGTGGGCTGTGCTGCTCCCCGCAGTCACCTGAGACCTCCCGTGGGAGATGGCTGGCTGTGCTCTGGGGGGCGGTGGAGGCTGTGCTCCCCAGACAGCAGTCGGGGGGGGACGAGGACAGATGACACGTCGTGCTCATGGCTGATTCACCGGCTGGCTCAGCTGAGTTCGTTTGTTCCTGGTTTAATGTTTGCTTTTAGCGATGCTGGATGTATTGTACTCTGGAAAGATTAATTGTCAGGGTGCCGAGAGCTTTGTGCTCTTTACTACTAACCAAAGCTAAATAAATAGAGAGTTCCTTTTCTGGACCTGACAACTCTTAAGATTTGGCCGAATTCCCCGAGTGTCACTGCGCTGCAGTCAGCAGCATTATGCTGGCCAGCATTTTGGCATCCTTCCGCATCCTTCCTTACCCTTCCTTCTTCCCAGCTCCCTCCTCTGCCGTGAAAACCCTCATGGCCCCACTCCCTCAGGCAAACTTGCCTTTTAGCCCATAACCTGCTCAGGTTTTTCTCCCTCTCCTCTCTTCTTTCTGCAGCTCCCAGGCCAGGGATCCACCCCAAGCCGCCCCAGCCCTCTCCTGTGCTGCGCTGCCTTGCTCCCTTTCCCTCGGTGCCTTGGGTGCCCAGGAAATCCCCCTTAATCAGTGCATGCCCAAATCCTTCCTCCTCTTCCTTCTGGAAACCACTGGAGGACCTCACCTGTCTTGTAAAGCACAGAGCCAACCCCTCGGGGCAAACCAACCACCCAGCCTGTGGCTGCCAACCCGAGTCTGCAGGAGGGCAGGACTTCCCCTCCCTCCTGCCCTTCCCTCTTTCCACAACCCTCCTTTTGCCTCAGAGCCCATTTCCCATGGCTTCGTCATGGGCTCTGCAGAAACACGGCTCTGCCAACCAGCCGTCGTTCCAGAATAAGATGTGGCATTTTGGCTGGCGCCCCACAGAGAACACCTCACCATGGGCGCTCCTCTCCACACAGAAAGAACAAAAACCCACTGAAATCCACCTTCCTTCAGTATTCCTGGGTCATGGCTCACCTAGCTTGGCACTGGTAGAGCAACCAGTAATACATAACACTACATGAATAGCTACCAAAAGACCAAGAAGAAGCCCGCAGTGTTGGGCTAGGTGTGTCAGAAGTGCCTTGTGGCAGCCTGATAAGCTGTAAGGTATTTCCCAGACTCTTCCAGCTCTTTTTTCTGTGGTTTCCATGAGTCAGTCCCTCCTGTAATTGTCCTGTCCACAGTCTGGGACTCTGCCCATGGCTGGGGCTCATCCTCCTGCAAAGCCAGCTCCTCACCGAGCAGCTCCTCCGGCTTAAGGGGGCTGGGAGGTGCCAGCAGAAGGTCCCTTCCTGCTGGAAGATCCCAAGGGTCACCCTGGATCTGTCACTGGCCCCCCGGAGTGCAAATCCAGGCTCGAGGGAATGTAGAGCGCATCTTTTCCTGCTAAAGGTATTCCCGGGGGGGAAGCGGGGGTTTAGCACACACTCCTAATAAGTACCTGCAGAAGGAAATGCAGCTTCGGGCGAAAGGGCAGCGTCGGCTTGTCGCAGTCAGGGGCTTTGATTAGCAGGCGAGGATAACGGCACCGGGCTGCTGCGTAAGCAGATGCTGAGGCAGAGCATCTTCCACCTCTGCAGGGAGGGCACGGGCTGGGATCCCTGCCGAGCCCATGGATTACTCAGGGCACAGCGGCCCCAGCCCAAAAGCAGCCCGGATCGCGGCGGAGAGCCAGCAGGGAGCCAGTGTTCACACTGAACGGCCACCAGCGGCATGCTCCAGAAAAGCAGCTCCCCCCTCTTTGCATCCTGCACTCGGAGAAGCCGAGAACACCTCTGCACCATGTGTTCGACAGCCGGGGCGTCGCTTCTGAAGGCTGCCAAGCTGATAACAGCAGCAGAACCCAAATAACTCACGTTTGCTAGAGCCAGGCTCCCAACCCAGGTGCTGCTGAGGCGCTTGCTGGTCTGACTCACGCAGTTCATCGCAGGGTGTCTCCTCTGTCCCTGCGTTTCTGCAGAGGAAATACCAGCTCCCTTCATTCTCCTGTCTCTTCACTGATCATATCTAATCCATATTTTTCTAACAAGATTATTTTCATGTTGTCAAAGGCCTCTGGCTTAGGAAGGCCTGTATATCTGCCTTTAGTCTGCCATACATAGCAGCTCTTCCCAACCTCACCTACTGGAGCTGCTTGTTCGGCATACCCAGGGTTTCAGCAGTATTAAGCCCTGTACATATTTGTTTTGCCACTGAACTTTCATAGCGGTAATTAGCTTAAAGAAACCGAGGGTGTAGCAAGTGGCCCCAGGAGAGCAGAGGCAGCTTGGCTTGGGCTATGGCCACGGCCTCTTGCAAACAGCTCCCCAGAGCATCTCTGCCAGCCAGGCGCAAGGCCAGAATACGGGGACTCCTCCAGACCCACTCGGCTGCCGGGTTTCACCCCCCCCCTTGCTGCCCAGGGACACGTCTCTCACCAGGAGATGCCTCTTCCCACCCGGACAGCGGAGCGACCTGCAGGCCAGGGTGAGGGGACAGCCGTGTGCCTCGGAAACCGGTAAGCTGAGTTTTATAACCCCTATTCAATAAGTGCCCTTGCGTAAGAAGGTGATGTTGGTCACTC
>KZ506670.1:93056-126645 GCA_002844005.1 Limosa lapponica baueri
AGCAGGCCTAGGGGCTTCCCGTGCTGTACAGCACAACGTGCCCAGGGAGAGCCCTAGCATGCAAAGCCATAAAGTACTGCGGTGAAAGGAGCCTGCTGGCCCAAAACATGCGCTAGAACTTAATCAAAGCTAAACCCAATTCACAGGGCGGCGTTAGCCAGCCTGTGCAGATTAAATATATCTCATCACACTGCAGGCTCTGCAGGAGAAAGTCAGGGGGCAATTTTCTTTACTCCTACACAGGCGAAGTCAGAAGGACCTACAGTAAAAGTAGCTGATTTCCTGCAGCATAAGTAAAACCAGCCTGGTATGGTCCCATAGCATGAGCATTAGGCAATATTTCAATTCCAAGAGGTTTTTTTTCCGTTCATGGAAGAAATAAAGGAATGGAGTTGGGTAGCCATGGTGCAGGGCTGTTTGCAGTGGCGGCTGGCACCGCTGCATCCCTGGCCATCGCAGGAGCCTGCAGGAGAGAGCTGCTTCGCTCAGCAGCACTGAGCAAGAGGCTCCGTGCCCCAGCTCCCTCGGCTCCTGCATACCACTGCTTCTGCTTGCCTTTTCATCTTCTCTGCCTTGCTTTCCAGGGACAGTCTCTCCCGCTCCCCCAGTGGCATCCAATGCTCTCCCCAATGTATTTGAGAAAATCCCATGGACCATATGGTTCTGTTTCTCCACATTAGCCTGCATGTTCAGAAAAGCCTTCATTATCTCACTATATGGTCTCATGGTATTTAACTGTTGCCCATCTAAGCTGAATAAAGGTGTCCTGTACAACAGCAGGCTTTAGCCCTGGCAGGGACGGCTACAACATATTGCTGTGGTGCAAACATGGACCAAAGGCTGAAGTCTTTATCCAGGTACAGCCAGGGCTTTGGTCCCAGCAGGAATTTTGCCCAAGCATCTACTAAGAGTTTCATTGATCCTTCCCAGTAAAGCTCCGCAGGTATTTCACATCGGGATAAACCTAAATTGAAAACACAGGTAAAACACAGGTGTTGAGTCTGAAGAGAAAACGGAACAGGGAAGGGAAATGCAAAAGAGGGCAGAGAGTAATAAGTACAGGCAGCTGTTGTCATGATGCATCCCACATGCCTGTAATGAGATGGTCTTAAGGTCATTGCTTGTTCATGCTTTAACGTAACGGTGGAGACAAGAGGAGGCTGAGCTTGGCAGGATCTGGAAGAGGTATGTTTTCTCCTCCTGATCTGCCTGGGAACAAAGACAAGAGTTCTTCTCATTCAAATGGTGACAAATATGTTCACTCAGGTGTAATCATGGAAAACTGTATCTCACCCCATGCCAAGGCCAGGCCACCACAGTGAGTTACACAACCTCTGGCTACCGAGACAGACTCTCCAGAAACTGAACTTGCCAATGTCCTGGAAAGCCAGATTGTAGGAAGCTCACACCCAGTCTTGAGAGACACGTCTAAGACTCTGGGCTTGAACTTACATATTTAGTTTCACTATTTCCAAGTCTGTTGCTGCAAGTAGATTACTCCTGCTTGTGACTGGCCACCATCCAGCAGCTCTGGGGCACTATGAATGGGGACACAGGGCCATTAAAGCGAGATTGCTAATTACAGCTGGTAGTTAATGCCATGGCCTCCAAGTTACTTGTTTTAAACAATCACTGAGTGCAAAAATTACAGCTCTGACTTTGAGGGGCCCATGAAACCATAAGCATGTCCTGTGAAAATCAGCTATGTAATTCAGAAAAGGTGGTTTTAAAGCAGCACAGTTGGTCCAGGAGCCTTAGAGCTTCATACTGTTCTAGGAGCAGCTTCTGAGATAGACCAGGCCGCTCTGTGCCATTTTTAAGACTTTCTATTTACTTTTGAGGCTCATTTCAAGAAAAACAAGTATGGGAAAGGACCTCATGGTTGTAAAGATATCTTTAAAAACAGTGTAAACAAACACAGGGTGCACGTGGTGAATATCAGCTTGTATACAAGTGACCTGCCCGGTACCCCTAATGCTGATCAACACTCTGTCCCTGGTTAATTATTTCTCCACCCTATTAGCAAGTGAGGAGGACAAGTGTTTTGACTCTGCTGTAAGTGCTATTTTATTTCTCTCCTACAGCTTGATAGAGCTTGGGTCAATGTGTTGTTTCCATCCAGGTCTGATTGTGGAGCTGAGGGCCAGGATGCTGGGTGGCACGGAGCAAGGAGCCGATGCCCCAAAGCACAGCCTGGTGGCCACCCCAGCACCCAGAGCTGGGGTTGCCCTGGGACACGACAGGAGCTGGGCTGCCGCAGCGACCTGCACTAAGTTAGCAGTCACGCTTCAGACTCTGGTTGGCAGCTGTGAGAAATAAAATCACTTAATTTTCCAGTGAAAGCTCTGTTGCTGGTGATACCAGGAGCTGGGGTTAGCTCTGCAGCACACACACACGTGTATACATACACATTTACCACCGGCCTTCTCTTTTTTACGGTGTTATCCCACCTGTACAGCGAGGGAGAACTGCATGGGACATGCACAGCTGACCTCCAGGCGAGCTAACCTGAGCCTCCAAGGTGTCAACCATAGCTTGACAACTCTCTTGGGGTTAATTCCCTCCCTTAATTCTGCATAGTTCCAAGGGGGTTTGTTTTATTAAAAAAAAATTAAATGTTTTTCTTGTTAAACTACAGATCTTGGATACAGTATCTCCGTGCTTATTTTCCTTTTTTGCCTGTAACACTTCTGCAACTTAATGCTTCCAGCCTCTTTCTCCCTCTCAGTTCCCTAGTGACTCATCTAGGCAGGTATTTTCTAACCATCCTTTGCAGCCTCCTAAGAGACGATGTTCTTTCCAGGTACCAGCTGAAAAGTGCAACTGCTCAGAATAGAGCAGAAATGGTAAGGCAATATGTCAGTCTGGAATGAGTAATTCAGTTCTTTGCATAGCAGAGGTTGGTTTTGTTACAAGAAAAAAAGGGGGGAAAGATTGTGAAGGCAGGATACCTTCACAGGCTATACATTCTTCCATTTAATTCACTCTTCAGGTGGAGTCACAAGCAGCTCGTAGTCTTCAATGCTCTACAGCAGTAAAACAATAAATATCCTTAATTCCTGTGTCATTCTGCCTGCCCTTAACATCTCAGGAATATTATTTTAAGGAGAGAGGTTCTTCCTGGAAAGAAAAAAAAAAATCCTTATAAAATTTGAAATGCCATTTCCACATGGTTAAGACCACATTTGAGGGTCTCCTCAAGGGACCACACGAAGAGTACAACCTTCTGCCTTTACATATCATCTTAAAAGAGGATCTCAAGTACTTTTTTTTCTGGTGTTCTGGTCCCAGCTTGAGCACTGCCTGCCAGCACCACCCACAGCACCAGCCATGGGGAAGACTCCCGTGGACTTCATCTTAGTTTTGAAGGGTTTCTTTCTGTAGGACAACATAATCCAAAGTAGTCCGATCCCAATTATTTCATAACATATGCTGACATATAACAGGAAGGCCAGGCCAGCCTCAAATCCAGACTTGCTTGTCTCTGCTCAAGTGGAAATAAAAATTACTACTAAGCTGTGAGGTTTTCTTGCATGGGTAAATTCTGATGGTGAACAACCACCAGTGCTGAGGTCCCAGCCAAAGACTGAGCTCACACTTCTGATTTATGGCACATAAATGACTTATGTGATGAAAGCACTTGTATTATTTGCCTGTCCATGTGTTGCTGTATTGCTTATTTTATTTCTTTATTATGGGGAAAAATTGTAAGGGCTCCCCAAGTAGAGAAAATTGCGTCTTTTATTTCCTACTGGCATTCAGAATGAAGGAGATTTTCTCATAGTTTTTAAATTACAGTGTCTAAACCCTGAATTAAGACTATTCAAGGATGTTCCCAGTGTGGTAAAGGAAGGCAAAAGGGGTAATGCTGCCTCACCTAACCATCTTGGTGGACTTCAGCACGCTTGCTCTGCAGGCACCTGACAGCTGGATCCAGTCCATCCAGTTGTGGCCTGTCTTAAATACCAGGCAAGTTCCCTGCCTCATTCACTATCCTAATAAACATCACACTTTCTGGGAGAAATGATTTCAGCTCTCTGAAGATGCAGGGGAGCCATGAAAAACTTGAATAAGACTCTTACTTTCTTTCAGAGCTCTGAAGAAAGGGAAGGTTTCCAGCTCCCTGACTAGCAGCTCCCTTGCTGAGATGAGATTTGGCACTTTCTCCTCCTTTTTCTGACGAGAGGCAGCCAAGAAGGAACCAGCCTGCTTCTGTTCATGGATCAGAGATGTCTTCACACACTCACATACACACATACATGCACACACACTTGCACACTCATGCACAGCTTCCTTTCCCCCAGCTCCTCCTGGTGCCATCTCTATACATGGCAAATGAATAAAATGAACAACTGCTGCTGCTGTAGCCAAAATCAGGCAAGAGTGTGGAGATGGAAGGAGCAGCAAGAACAGAAGCAATGAGGGCATAATAAATGTGTGAAACCAGGCCAGGCGTGGGGGTGGAGTGGGGCTAACCCGGTCAGACTAATCATTTTGGTTCCCAGCGCAGCAGCGTGCTGGGGGCTCACGCTGGAACAGCACAGTCCTGAGAGAGGCACTGGGTTTGCCATGCCTGGCCACCACCACCATACCACCTCCCAGTTTTGGCCAGATTACCCCAAAGCTGCCCCACCACTGATGCTTTCTCTGCAGAACCTGGTTGGCCAGCCCAGTGGTCATCTCCACACCACAGACCAACTTCATCAGGGCTCAGTGTGGCGTCCAGGTTTCCCATGGGTAGCACCCATCAAACTGTTCTATAACTGCCTGTTCCCACCCAGACAGAGAAACCAACTGTCTTGCATGGGACTGCACACCTCCATGAGCCACAGGCTTTCTGCATGGGAATGTTTCACCTGGAAGTGGGTTGTGGAAGCTGCTTGGTCCCCTGAGTCGGAGAACGACAAGTGTGGGAACGGTGACTTTCCATTTGTGGACACTGAAATTAGAAGAGACCAACTGTATCAGCTGAATGCCCACAAATCCATGGGGCCTGATGGGATTCATCCCAGAGTACTGAAGGAGGTAGCAGATGTTATGGCAGGACCCCTCTCGATCATCTACCAAATGTCTTGGGAGTCCTGGGAGGTCTCTGCTGATCGGAAGCTAGCCATGTTATTCCAATTTACAAAAAAGGGTGTGAGGAAAAGAGCCAGGGAACTACAGACCTATTAGTCTAACTAATTTATGGACAAGGTTATACTGAGTACTACTGAAGGACATTTAAAGAATAATGCAATCATCAGGCACAGTCAATGTGGTTTCACAAAGGAAAAGTCCCATTTAACTAACCTGATATCCTTCTATGATAAGGTTACCCACCTGGTGGATGAAGGGATGCACCTTTTCTGGATTTTAGTAAGGCTTTTGATACCGTTCCTCAAAGCATCCTTCTGGACAAGTTGTCCAACTGTGGGATGAGTGGGTTCATGGTGCACTGGGTGAAGAACTGGCTGAAGGGCAGGGCTCAAAGGGTTGTAGTGAATGGGGCCACATCTGGATGGCGACCGGTCATCAGTGGTGCTCCTCAGGGCTCAATTCTAGGGCCAATCCTGTCCAATATATTTATCAACAATCTGGATACAGGAGTTGAATGCACCATTAGCAAATTTTCTGATGATACCAAGCTGGGAAGTGATGTTGACAGTCTTGAGGGACAAGAGGCCTTGCTGAGGGATTTCAATAGATTGGAGCACTGGGCTACGATTAATGTGATGAAATTTAGCAAGTCAAAATGCTGGATTCCGCACCTGGGACGGAGAAACGCCGAGCACAAGTACAATTTGGGAGAGGAATGGCTGGAGAGCAGCCCTGCAGAAAGGGATCTGGGGGTGCTGGTCGACAGCAGGCTCAATAGGAGCCAGCCTACGGCTATGGAGTGTGTCCTGGCAGCCAAGAGGGCAAACATCATCCTGGGGTGCATCAGACACAGTGTAACCAGCCTGTCAAAAGAGGTGATTGTCCTGCTGTATTCAGCGTTGGTGCGGCCTCACCTTGAGCACTGTGTGCAGTTCTGGCCTCATAATTGAAGAAGGATGTGAAGGTCCTTGAATGTGTCCAGAGGGCAACAAAGCTGGAGAAAGTGTGGCTGGTAGGAATGTCCCATAGGAAGCAGCTAAGGACTTTGGGCTTGTCTAGTTTGGAGAAAAGGATGCTGAAGGGTGATGTCATTGCTCTCTCCAGCTTCCTGAGGAGGGGCAGTGAGAGGGAGGTGCTGATCTCTTCTCCCTGGGTTCCAGTGACAGGACACATGGGAATGGTTCAAAGCTGGGCCAGGGCAGGTTTAGACTGGATAATAGGAAGTTTTTCTTTACCAAGAGGGTGGTCAAACACCGGAACAGGCTTCCTAGAGAGGTGGTCGATGCCCCAAGCCTGTCAGTGTTTAAGAGGCATTTGGACAATGCCCTTAACAACGTGCTTTAACTTTTGGTCAGCCCTGAAGTGGTCAGGCAGTTGGACTAGATGATCATTGCAGGTCCCTTCCAACTGAGTCATCTGCGTCATCCTATCCTATCCTATCCTATCCTATCTCCCTCTGATCTGCTGGCTCCACTCCTCCTGCTGCAGTCCAGTATGCAGTTTGCATTATCTGCAATGAGAGCACACCGTTGGCTCATATTCTTCTTCATGACCATGAACTTCTGAACTTCTCTTTGTTACTAGCATACTTCTTCCTACCCTTTATATCCCTTGTTAGTTTTACCTCCAAAGGGACTTTGACCTTCCTGATTTTGTTCCTCGATCCCCAATCAATTCTTTTCCACTCTTCATTTGCTGCGTCCTTGTTTCCACTTCTTCTTTGCACTCCCTTTTGGCAGTTTAGTTCATTGAGAAGTTCCTTGCTTAGGCAAGCAGGCCTTCTCCTGAAATTCCTGGCCCTGACTTCCCAACAGGACAGTTTGTTCCTCAGCTCTCAATGTTTCCTTTAAAAACAAGCCACCTCCCTTGGGCACCATTTTCCCTTGTGGCAGCTTCCAAGGCAACTCTTCCTAGCAATTCCCTAAATAAGCCAAAATCTGCTCTCCTGAAGTAGAGAGTTCTGATTCTGCTGCTTGCCTGCCCAGTCTTGCTCTGGAGCCTGAAGCCAATCACCTCAGGATGAGGAGGTAGACCCACGATCTCAGCTGTCAGCCCATGCACCATTAATGAGATTTCTTTCCTATTACAATCACTCGTGGTATTTAGATGCAGGCCTGCATTAATGTTTGGCATTTCAGTGCCGAGAGAAGAAGTGCCTTCCTGGGCACTTCTCAATAGACACAAGTGGTCGTGTAATGCTTTATGTCATCAGTTTACCAAAGTAAGCCTCAGCAATCGGAGGTATGACGCTAGCAACTACTACAAAGGTCCTGAAGTGCTTGGGCAAGAAGTCAAACAACAGCAGCTCTGCTCTCCCCAGAGTTTCAAGGGGAAATAAAGCCCCACCATTTTTCTCACTTGAATTCTCTGCCCCAGAAGGGAGAAGCATTTACATTACAGTGTGGCCAGTTTTGCACCTTTCCTTTTGCTACCTGATTGTCATGTCCAGGCCTTGAGGAACTAACTATGATGGTGTCTGTTCTCAGAGAGCTCCTGCTGGCAGAGGCTGCTGAGGGCTATTCTGACTCAGAAACCAGGGCCTGCATGGTGTCCTCTGTTTGAGTCAGGCCGCCTCGTCCCTCCTCAGCCTTCTCCTTGCAATGCCGAACAGAGTGGTGACTGTGTACAACTGCAGTATCCTCCCATAAGGCTGCATCATCTTTGCTGTCTTCCCTGCCAGGGATCGCTATTGCTGTAACTGCTTCCACCCGCTTTTATGCCAGGGTAAATTTGGGCCATAATTAACCTATTTTATATTATGTAACTAGCTACACCCATGAACGAGAAATAAGCTGGGTTTTACCCAGAACCTCCTGCCTAAGAGCTTGGCCTCAAATTGCTCTCGCAGATCTCCAGGAAGAGAGCTTTGGGTGGTGCCATGCTCTTGTCCCTGGCTCACAAGGTGCTGCTGTTGGAGACCTAACCTGCACTTAGAAACCCAACTCTGCAAGCCTTTGCAATCAATTGACTTAAATTTCTACTGGCATTTGCTAAGGCAGGTGACTAAACCCAAGGGGCTGCAGCCGACAACTGTTCGCCCCTGAGACTAATAGATGGGGACAGCATGTGTGGAAGCCCATGAGACTTCCCCACGGACATCTACTGCAGCATAAAGGGAGAGAGAGGGGAGGTGATGAGAGGTGTCAGAAAGACAGGCATCCCTCTGCCTCCCGGGGAGGATGGCACTGCCCAGGGCAAGGGGAGGCAGCTTCTTTCAAGAAACCTTCCAAATGGCAGCAAGCAGGCTGGCCCCACGAACCTGCCTCAAGGAGGTGAGGTACGTGCCTGAGCACACAACCGTGTCCACTTTTCTTTTCATGTTTATTAGACTGCTGGTTGCTTAATTTCACCACATAAAATAGGAGTTTAGGAGTACTGACTCTCCCTCCACTGGAAGAGGACCCCTCCACAAGGGGTTCTTGTAGGCATTGGGGATTCAAAACTCCTCCAAAAGGGCCTTGCACCCTGTTGGAAATGGATTGGAGGGAAACCCCTTCCCTTCTGAAAGGCACGGTACCTCCTCTTGTCTAGGTTTGGAAAAAAGGTTTTGGTACCTAACTTGGAGGGGAAGAGGGAGGTAAGGGCAGCAAATCCTGAATGTAGGCTCGTTTCTCCTTGTGTGAGAGTCTTAAATCTTGATGATGGGCAGGACCCAGCCCCAAGAGCTGTCTCACACATTTCCCAAGGGCTACCTTTTGGGGCTCCCTGCTCAGCACACTTGTTCTGGGAATCCTGCTTGGGTGACCCTCCTTCCCTGCATGCCTCTGGTGGTCTATAGTGCATATGTTAGGGTGCTATAAGAGGCAGAGTGCCCAACCTGGGCTGAAGCTCATGTTGGAGGTCCATGGTCTGGCACTGAGACTCTCCGCAGCTTCCCAGCTGGAGGTATGGATGGAGCTTCACCCAAGTGAAGACAGCCTGCCTCCAGCAAGGCAAAGTAAACACTGTTCCACTTGGCCTGATAGGGCCTGCTCCCCATGCCCCACACAACCCCCACAAAACCCCAGACAGCACATGACCCATTCAGAGGGTCGGTGCTCCACACACCTGGCCCTGCAGAGGCAATCACCTTGGCCCAGCCCTGCAGAAGCTGCCACACAGGCTGTGCCAGCATGAGAGGAGGTGAGCAGGAAAACCTGAGAATTGTAAAAAAGCGCTGTGAGTTCAAGATGTGGGATCTCAGCTTTTCCACCCATCTCCAGAACGGGAGCAGGGCATTCATAGTATTATGTGCCTCATGCACATTTCCTCTGCCTTTTTTGATAGTGAGATATGAGCATCATGTTTATCAACAACACTTGCTCACTATGCTGGAGTTATGTGAGCATCTTCGGCCTATAGCTCCGGGGACTCCATGTTTTCCATACAGGACACCAAGTTCAGACCAGCTCAGATAATTTGTTGGCAAAGATACCACATCCTTTTTTGCAGTGTTCATTCAACTGAGCCTGCATCAACACCTCAAGGCCTTGAGTTTGGGTTCTGCATTGCTGCCAGGACTGCAGGGAGCCCATTTTCTCCTCCTTCAGCTTCAGGCTGAACACCCAGGGACTGAAATTTCACCATTTTTTCTCATGTTAATCCTCATTTCTCTACTTAATTTCAGCAGTCCTTCTGTAATTCCACCAGCATGATTCACTTTCAGTCCTGAGCCGAGCCCTAGTACTGCTGGGTTGCAAGAAGGGACTCGTGTCCCTTGGCTCTCAGTTGGGTTTCTAGAGATGTAGTTTTCGTTCCTGTCTTTGCTGCACAACATTAAGCAAATGATCTGCAGTCAGGTTTTTCAAGCACACAGCATTCACCAGCAGAGCTTGGTCTTCAAGGCATGCAGGTCTTGCTAATGCACCATGATGGAAAGGCAGATATGAGTAGGAGATTTAGATTATTTTTTCTTTTTTTTTTTTTTTGCCAGCCAGAGAATGGACATCTTAGGGAAGACTTGGCTCTTTGATCTGCCCAAATGGAAATTACTACTCTTCCGGCCCTGAGCTTGGCTTTCCTTATGCCTCAGTTCTCCATCAGTGAAGCTCCACTGTAAATTCTTTACTTACATATTTGTTAGGGAAAAAACATGGGCTTTTGAGGCAGTGAGCCTTGTGAACTAACGCTAGAGAATGTCCTGGGCACTGGAACTGGATGGTCACTGCTGTTAAACTCCTTGAATGCCCCCTGGCATGCAAGATCTTTCCAGGCATAGTTCAGGACCAACGACAGGCCAGGGACCTTTCCTGACAAGGTGGCCTGTTTGGGAGGCTGAGAGAGTTTAATGGGCGGCCTCAGCGCCTGAGGTTGGTTCAAAGTGTCTCTGATGTACCCATATAAATGTCACCCCATATTCTACAGTACAGGAGAACCAGAGAAAATAAAATGCATAATAAAAGCACTGCTATTTGAGAGGCTGTTTTTTTTTAATTTATTTCACCGATGGCTGAAGAAGTCATATGGTTAATCCTGTACATAAGCATGCACACTTCACACTTGGAATATGAAATAATACTCACTGAGTCAAAAATGCAAGTTTAGACTTTGTTGGTTTGAATGCTACTCTCAGGCTTTCCTGAATGTAATTGTTATTTGTAAGTGTTCTCAAACACTTCAGAAAAAAAAACATTTTTATGCTGTGGGTTGCCTGCAAATGTTCATTTTGACAAGTTGCTGTCTGTTACTGGTATTGGACTAGTCACACAGTGTGTCTTATGTTCCCTATCTGGATGACAAGCTTGTAAAACAGAAGAATAGCAATTGACAGATACTAGCATGATTTCTGGTTATTTTTTATAGTTCCCGATTTCACGGGCACTGGAAGCTGTATGAATATCATGAACAGGATATTAGGAATGAGGAGGTTATTGGAAAATATGCCAGCAGTGGCTAATCTTGTCAGAAAATGAAAGGCTTAATGATGAATCAGGCAGCTTCTCTTCATACAATTAGCATTCAGTTGCTGAGATGTACAATGAAAGGTTTACAGGAAACAATGGATAGGACACAGTAAGGTTTGATATGTGAAAGACTTGTCTAAAAATTCCTGGCACATCAGAGAAAATGCTTCACAGATGTTTTGCTTGTATTTAAACACAGGGGAGAAAAAAGGGAAATATCCTTAAAGCTCAAAACAACAACTTACCAGCCCAGAGGCTATTATTCTTCTCACCCTCTCAAGATGTTCTCCATATCACTCTTTTTTCCACTCTAATGAATTCAACACAGTTTCAAGCTAGAACAACAACCGTACAGAAGCATCTTGTTCTCAGGAACTTCCACCTAACATGTACACAGCAAGCACCTGGTGCCCAATTAATTCTTGCACAGAACTGCAAAAATTAACCACCTGATTCCTGGATTACAGGTCAGTGCGAATTACCAGTCTAGCAAACAAACATATGCCATTCATCAACCAAACAAGCTATTTAAACTAACTATAAGAGTACAAACAGCTTGGAATTTCAACCGCTTTTTAAAAAAATACATTTCTGAGTAAAAATTATGCTGAAAACATTAATGTTTCCCTAAAAGGAATATAATTTGTTCCAAAGAGAAACTGGAATACAGGGTATGAGGCTTTGGTAGCATTCTTTAGCTGCAAGAAGAACCAAGAAAATGGGCAGGGTATTTAAAAATGGTAGGATATTCCTCTGGAGCGTCCTTTGCAGCTATTCCCCAGACACAGCTCTTCTCTGCTCAAGACTTCATGTTCTAACCTGGCACAATTATGGAAAGGGATTTTGAAGGTGAAACATGATCTTCAAGACAACATATGACTGTGTCTAAGTTGAGACGTGTATGCTAAAGGAAAATGTTCATTTCAGTCTCCTTTTCCTTGAAGCTCCTTAAAAAGAAAATAGGCCTCCTTAAGAGGCTTTGGACTATGGCATCAGCACAAAGTGATGTGAACTTCTGGTTCGTATCAGTTGGTCCAAAAAGTATAATGCTGTGCACAAGCCCTTATAACCGACATGGTAGTAAGAGATTTGGCCTGAATTAGGCCCCAGTAAAGAGCAGGTCTCTCCTGTAAATGCTTTCATTTCAACAAACATTTCCACGGGCAGCTCTCGAAGATGAACAGCACAGGCTTAGTGAAGTGAAGGGATTCAAATTTGTGTATAAACTGTGAACAGAAGTCAAATGAAAAAAGAGGTTCCCCAAGGAACTATTTCAGCCTCAGTACTATCATTTAATTCAAATCTCATTAATCACTATGCCAACCATCCAGGTTTAAAGGCAGAACGACCCATTTCTGATGGGGGGTAGTAACTGAGGGACTGCCAGTGTCATGCCCTCCCTGCAAAAGAAAGACAGAGAGGCCTGAAAAGTACAAAATTTACCTAAGTTAAGGTGGTTCTGGACTTCATTCCAGCAACCAGTGCTACCTTTATCACTACATACTCAAAGGGAAGGACAGAGATGTTATTCCTCCCTTGCCACCACCACAGACAAGGTGGAGTCCCACACCCTTCAGCTGAGGCAGAATTCACCTAACACAAATCACGGGGAAGCTGGGCGGCTGCAGTGTGTCTGCTGTCTCCATCTCCTCTGCAATCAATGGAGAGAGATAGGCGCTCTCATGGATGACTCACCCCCTCCTAAGTGAGGTGTCTAGAGTAGGTGGGATGACTCATCCTCGGGGTGGTCCTCTCCACGGATGTTCACAGGATCCTAGATCATAGAATAAATTATATGCCTGCCTTTCAGATGGGAGGCAAAACGAATTCCTGTCTTGCATGACAAGACATTACTTTCTCTGTTTTCTTGCACATGCTTATGACCTAGGGCTTTTGGAGGAACGCACAACC
The DNA here is from genome assembly GCA_002844005.1 of Limosa lapponica baueri. NCBI lineage: Eukaryota > Metazoa > Chordata > Aves > Charadriiformes > Scolopacidae > Limosa > Limosa lapponica. The sequence continues at coordinate 105,929 of KZ506670.1, forward strand.
TGATGCATTTAGCTAAGGCTTTATGTATACAGGAGGCTAAAACTATAAAATGGTTTTCAAAACTTTAGACAATTTGTGCTTCAATTATATTATATCTCAGGCCCTTTCTTTCCTGTGGTGGCAGTACCGTAAAGGTCAGTGTGAAGGTAATGTCCAGATTCGGGCAGGTGACCAGTGTAGGCAGCACTACGCTGGTTGTCATGTTCTAGCCAGCAACGCAGAACATTTTATCACTCAGGTGGAAAAACACATGGGACATTAAACACAGAATATTTTGACATCCTATGCTGTGTTTGCCATCTTCCCATGAATCCACAGCATCGTCAGCAGACATGCTGTGGAGTGGATTGTCAGAAAGTCTGTAGTCTTATTTAAGAGCTCATTATGTAAAGACCAACACTGAAAAAAATAGAATAGCTTAATAAGTAGCCACAGTATAAGGATTTTGGTTTTCTTGTAGTATTAGAACCAAGGAAAAAGTTCGCACCTTAGGTCAGATGCAGAGAGAAATCCAGTAATTATCTGGAACCTGCACCAGTTCCTCAGTTTGCCTGGGCACCTGTCAGGCAGATGTCTCCTCTCCGCTTGGAGACTGACCGAACTGCCCGCACAGCACCCAGAAGACAAAAAGTAGGACTCAGAAACAGTATTAGGATTTCCTTTCTGAGAAGTCCAGAGATCTGCCAGTGGGCTATCTGGGATGCCACCTCTGCTCTCTGATCTTTGTTAACACATCTCTGGATCTAAAGTGTAAAGTCCTCCTGAAGGCAAAAAAAAATTTGACTTTATCATTTATGGAGTCAGGCCTCAAGGACGGGATCCAAAAGCTTTGCTTTGCATCCAGATGCACTTTTGTTGATATCTTCCCTAAGGGGATAAACATCTTCCTGTCTGTCAGACTGTGGTTCTGTTAAATGCTTTAAAACCATGTCTCATAATGAACACCACTGAGAGCACCAGCTCTGTACAGCAGATGGCTGTAGAACATGAGTGCCCTGAGAAATCCAGAGGATGGTCCTGAGCTGTGCTTTTACACTGTCTGCCTTCAGCCAGCACTGGAAAACCCAATACATCACTTTGACACCGAGGGTGCTAAGCCTCCACCAGAGTAACACCTCAGCAGAGGTCCTGCCTTCTTGAGATGTGAAGTTTGGAAGTGTGATTTCACCCCTCATACGTACATATAAACACAGCAGCCATTTTACACCTGTAAGAATACCTTTTGCACATCTCATAACTAGTTGCTTTTTTTTTTTCTTGGCACAATTTGAAACGACACCTTCCTGGGCATCTTGGAAATCTAAAGGAGTGGATAAAATTTCCTGTCTTTCAGCCAGGGAACACAAAATGAGCACTGTATTTCAAAACTGGTTAATAATCTTCATGGAGGGCTTGATTCCACCGAAGTTAGTCATGCTGAGTAGTTTCTTATTCTACAAGTAGCCTATTCATCTCAATTAGATTAGTCACAGCACAAGGAGAACAGAATTGGACTCTGAATAATTTCAATTAATTTTCTGCTGTAAAAAAGCACTATTAATTAATATTTCCCATTTCCTCGGCATTTGGCAAATATGTTTTAACTATGCATAAACATTACTCATTTTATACATTTTCTTCCCATAAAACATATCTTGATGATTTGTCAAGTTCCACTTAGCTTTTTAATACAGTTTTTGTCTAAGCATAATTCACTGCATAATCCAAACAGACGTGCCAGCCCAGAGCAGGCATAGCTTTGCTCTGTGAAAGTTTAGAGCACTTGCAATTAGGGCCACATTTCTCATGTACAGAATTAGAAGAATTAGAAGACTGATCTAATGAAACTACTAACATTTAATATTATCTTTTCTATGTAGGAAAGCGCTTAGTCCTTTAACATTATCTTACTTACGCAGGGAAGTGCTAAATTCTGCATTTACTCCTCGTGGTTGAACACAATGCAATTTTGCGATTGGTAAATCAAAACTCTCCTCCACTCTTTCACGCTGTGTAGGTTCTACTTCTTCGAAGGATAAGGTGTCCTCTGCTTCTGAATACACTGTTGGTAAACATATTGCAGAGTATCAGTATGCATCTATCTCTAAATACGGGCGAGGGGGGTGTTGTGGAGAGTCTAAAGCACAGACAATGGCACCAGGATCAGAGGTGATGACTTTGCTCCAAAGCGTAACTGAAGGAAGGAGCTGTGCTTTTAGAAAGAGGTGCCAAGTCCATCCATCGGAGGGTGGTGCTTCCCTTGCACCCAGGGAGGACGGCAGGGGACACTGGCCTCCAAAAGCAGGGGTGGGAGGTTGTTGCTGAGTGTGGCCTGGCTGGTCCTGTGTGCTAAGGGCTCAGTTTTTGTATCAGTGATGATCATAACCTCATAAAGAGGGAACTGGAGGGAAATTCATCTGCCACTGATGGCACCAGAGGGAGACAGAAGAGGCCAGGGCACCCAGGTGAATTTTGGGTTTGAGGTTCCTCGGCTTCAGTCTGACAGAGACGTCCCTGAACCATTTCTGCAGACGGAGCGTTCTGCGACTCGGTTCTGCGGGGAAGAGGAGCGGGCACTGTTTGTTTGCCTGATGTGCCGCCGGGTAAATGCCAGTGCTCGCTGGCAGTTGGACAGGTTTCCGTCAGAAGTATCTTTAGCTGACGAAAATATCTGGCTGGCTCTGCCCAAGGGAGGCTTCTGCAAGAGCCTCTGGAAACATCTGAACAACATGTTCCATCTGCTGGCCCCCGTATCCACAGTGTTTTTAGGTGGCATTTGACGAGGTCCAAGTCTGTGCTCATGTCTAAGAGCTTGTCTTTGACGCGCTACAGGCGAGCCATAAAGGTTAGAGGAAAATCTGAAAAAGGGAGCATCTGTATCTGTTTTCGCTGGATGTGTAGACATTTCTCTTTTTGACTTCTCCTGTGAAACTGATACCTGTCAGAAGTTTCACTCTGTCGTTTTACATAACTATACCGATTCTCTCCCCTCTATCACCGCTCCTGACAGACACAATCGTCCTCTCCTGTACAAGCAGCTGATCTCTGTGAAGCTAGCCAGAAAATTAAGGAACCGGATCGAGAACCGCAAAGCAGACAGATGCCTCACTTCCATTAATTTCTAGGGGTATTGGGCTGTTATAGATCAGGACCTTAGTCATTCTGAACACAGAATGTAAGCAAAAGAAAAAGTCGTGTTATGAATGCAAAAGAGGTGCATTTGTTTCATGATGCTGCACTGGGTTATACAGACAATGTTACAGAGGAGTCGCTTTGGGGGAAACAATGTTTGTCAGCAGCCTTGAATACTGAAAATTTAAAATCCATGAGCAGAGAAACTAAAGAGATGATCAGACCTCTTCAACCAGTCATCCAGAATGCAATATTAATTTGCTGCTCTACCAAACCCTGAAATGCCATCCTTAATAGACAGGGACTGATTTGTGAAGTTCAGTGTTATTTGCCTCTGGGATTTATAGGGATAACAGCAAGACCAGATAGAATTAGCACTTTCTCCTATAACATCTCATTTCTCTGAGAGCATCAGAAAACACTTTACAAATAGCAGTGATCCTTCACCGATGCACGGTACGCCAAGTACATCGTCACCTCAGAAGAGTGGACGAAGGACCACTGTTGCTCTGCTCATTAGTGAATATAATAATAAGGAAGAAACAAGGACAACTTTCCATAACTGCTTTGCTTCATGGACATTTCTTTTAGAGCATTTCTTGTAAAATAATTAAAACTAAATGGGGCACATAGGTACTATTTTTCCTTACCATAGAAAAGATCTTCCCATAGGACCAGTAATGGCACACTACAGCAGCAATACTGGTTTCCACAATCTCAGAATCTCCATTTTCTAGTTGCTGACACTGAACAGCTGGTCTGATTTGTTTCACATAACAAAGACGGTATAAATTAAGTTGCCATGTGAATCAAGAATGAATCCCACACACAAAGAGATATGCAATACCTTTTATTTAGCTTTGTGCACTAGAAGTGTTCACATTACTGAAACCTACCATCCTGCAGTGAGGGAAAGGTACATATTGTGCTGTGTCTTTGAACACCAAAGACATTCCTTTAGGCTTTGATTTTAAGACTAGGTGAATCCATATAAAATACATATTTTCATTTTTACAGCTTTACAGAAAATTTCTGCAGTGCGGCTGTGTTTTCCTTCAACAATTTAGGCCTTTTATCCTATTTGGCGTTCACACAAATGTAGTTCTATACAGGGGTTAATGAAGATCCAGTTTGCCGATGGTACCCCAGGGAGCTGCGTTTTATCATAGTGATGGAACTTCAACAGATATCTCACTTACCTGTCAATCTGGAGGTGTAAAACTGAGGATTTCTATATTCTCACTTCACTCATACAAGTACTGCCTTCAAAAGAAATTGTTTCTGGCAGTGGTCAGCTGGCATTTCTGAATTACCTAGTTCCCTCCTGAGGGATGATTCCTAAAATCACTTAATTCAAAGGCAGTGATCCTTACTTCTTTAAAAACACTCTGAAAAAAAAAAAAAAAGGAATACTGAATCCAGTGTTGTGTTTATCTGGCCAGCTCTTCCGTGCTGGCTTGGAAATACCACACTTTCAAGAGAAAGTTCATTTTTTGGCATATCCGATCAAGTAAGGGTTAGTGCCTGTCGTGTGGGAAAAAGTATCAAATGGGCAGCTTCAAGGAGTCATCCCACCACCTCGTTCTTTGACCATTTTTGCTTTAGAAATATTGGCTTTTGCCAATATTTTGCCTCCAGGGGAGGCAACTGGGAACCTTGCAACAGGAACAAATTCACCCTGGTTGGGCCACCTTCTCCGTTCGCTTCTTGGAGGAAAAACCTACCCAAACCCATCGGAGGGACAGACCCTTTTCCTCAGATGTTTGAGCGTATCTCTACATCGTTCCCTCTCCTGGAATACTGCCATCACGGTTCCCTTCATGGAAGAGTTTTCCCAGTGTGCAAAGGCCCTACCAATGTGCAGCCCGCGGTGAGGGGTGTGCTGGTGGACATACTGCTGGAGGAACGGCACCACTGCAGTCTTGCCCACAGCCATAACCTGCTGAGCGGGTGCCACCAGTGCCCTGTAGGAAACCCCGGGGAGCTTTCATGGAGTGAAAATACTCTCTAAAACCCGCTTATCTAGCAAGAAGATTTGCGAAGAAGGAGCCCTCTGCCCCCTCATCTTGCACAGACGGTCTGACTCACTGGACTCAGGATTCCCATCTGGATGTCTCTTTGAAAGATGGGTGCAAGCCAAGGAGTTTGTCTATTTTTAGCCTTATCTGTTATAAAGATAGTTTTCCCCATAAAAGTCTACTTTCGTTCAGCCACCTCAGAGAACACCTGTCTCTAAGCAAAGACAGCAGCCGTAGCAGTGTGAATCCTGTTCCCTGCTCATTTTAATGAGGTGTTAATATCAGCGCCTGCTAGAGATTATATAAGTGCTAACATCGCTAAGCAAAACCCCGAAAGAAACAAAAATAAATGGAAGTCAAATAATTTGAACCCTGTCACCACGCAGTGCCAGCTACAGGAATGTGAAAACTGCACTTGGAGGCAGAAAAACCTTCTCCCACCTCCTGTGCTCCGGAGTGACACCGCTTGCTGGCCAGCTTCTCCGACCAGCATCTTCCCACTTCCCATGCTGCCTGAGGACATGGCGGGTCCCGGCTGACGTGATCCATAGAACGATGCCGCTCTCCCGTTCTCCGCAGCCCAGCTCCCCTCCTGCCGGAGACTGGCACCTGCCAGCCAAGCAGCAGCGGAGAGGAAAGCCAGAGGGGGCACTGTATATTAAAAAACAACCGCACAGCCTCTCAAACCGCCTGGAACAAAAACTGTGCAGTATCTGGCTTGTGCGCCCATGTGATCTTGTCACTGCGAGCCAGGGTTTTCAGAGGGAACTGAAAGGAGTGAAACACCCACCAGATTCTGCCTCAGATCATCTGAAAAGCTCGGCTGTTTCCTTCACCCTCCCTTCTTCGCATTTTACATTTGCTGATGGTGGTATTTCTCCCTGGGAGCTCCTGGGAGGCCAGGCTCCTTGCCAGATCTGTTTGTACACAGTCCCAGGGTAGGTTTGGGTTGCTGGCCAGCTTCCCTCGTGTCCTGGCTTTCCCTGCAGCTTGGAGCTGAGGCAGAACCTGGTCATCTTCCAGCAAAAGACTGGTATGGCCAGGCAGAGTCAACCAAGTGTGGGGTGGGATTGGCCCCGGCTGTAAATGGCTCTGCAGGCTGCCACCCTAACAGGGCTAGGGGTGCAGGGAGGACCTTCAAAGGTGGTGTCTTGGGGTAGACAAGATTGTGGAGCCTGAAAGGCCTGAAGAGAATGAGGAAAGAGACATTTTCCTCACTAAACAGTTAAGACAAAAAAAAAAAGAGTCTGTAAAACCAGGAAGAAATCATAGCCAAGCATACTAGAGTGTTGGGTGGTTCCTCTGCTGCGTTTATGAAGAACATTCAGGGTCACTGAGCTTCTGATCTCTTGGCTGTCCATGACCAATACCTGAGCCTTTTCCTTTCCCACAGATGTACCTTGCAGCTTATCCCACCTTCAGATGGGATCTCTGGTTGCAGCATTCTGTGTATCAGCCAGGATTACACTATGGGGTTGACTGTGTTTGCTGCCCACACGTGCTTCCTGTGGAAGCTATGATCTGTCAGGGAAGCAGGGAGACATGAGTGCTGCAGGGAGCAGGAGGCTGGGGGCTGAGACAGCAGCTTCAAAGCAAAGCACTGGACTCCTCTGGTAGTCAGTGGAGAGAAATCAACATGTCCAGAACTGGACTGCTCTTGTCTTTGTGCAGATGACTTAAGGAGATCAGGCAAAACACCTTTCAAGTGCCTGTTTCTCTCTGACTACAAAGGGAGCCCAGTTGCTCAACTGGGAGAAGACACATGGAAAGCACTGAAGTCCAGTGAAATCAATCCCATCACATCTTCAGAAACCAGGGCAATTTCATACAAGTGTTTGATATATAGCACTAATATGTGGAGACAATTATGTGTGGAGATACTTGTGTGTGTAACATTATACCAAGGTGTGTGAGAAAGTATCATCCTCAAGATGAAATAACAGTACCCTTAATCCTACAGTCAGAAAGCTCTAACACCATAAGGTCTTTTAGTACTTAAAACTGGGTAAAATACCAGTGTGACCTTAAATATTCACCAGGATAATGCCCAGGACTACTATGGGACCAGACCGGCCCCGGAGCTGCTGAGCCCCACATCGGCAGAGTGTGTGACACCGGGCCTCATCTAGAAGTCACGCGTGTGCCACAATTTTTTTTTTTTTTTAATTTTTAGTACAAACTGCCCTTGATTAGTCATCGACCTGGTTTAGAAGTTGCACCACTACCACTCAAGCTGTGAGCGAGGTACGTATTTAAATATAATAGGCTCTGCGATCATTTTAAAACTGGCCTAGATCTAAGCCCACGGGGGGGCTATAACTAATTTGATAGAAACTGTAGCTTCTAAGTAGAACCACCTGAGACCTCTCAAGAGTTCGGCTACGGGGTTCATTGTTCCAGCACAGAGTCTCAGCTGAGGTCCCCTGACTGCTTCACAGCCCTTCTCAGCAAACTGAGGCTGATCTGGGGGGGACAGCAGGACCAGGTTTCCTGATGGGTATCCGTCCCCCGTGGGAATTATGAAGCAAATCATGGGAGGGGACGAATTTTGGGTTCAACTCCCAAAACTATTGAAAGGCTGCATTTTTGCACAGTTTTGAGTCAAAACCATATGCAGCTCCACCGTTTTGGCTCTGTTTTGCCTTGCGTTTTTCCCAGCTAATGGCAATAGTCACTGATCCAAAAGGTAGGAGTAAGTGAAATCAACGTATGTTTTAATCCTTCCATATTGGAATGTTTCATGCAGTACGTAAGTCCCGTTTTTAATGTCAGAAGCACTTCCCACCTGAGCTTTTCAATTCTTCAGCGTTGACTAGGTACCTCTGCAAACTCAGGACTAAATATCTGCCTTTCATCAGCAAGCACAACACTGTCAAGCAAATAGGGGTGTGTATCTGTAGTGAATCTGTTTGCATTAGCAGGTACTAATTTTTTGCATTAGCTGGTACTCCCGTAGCCTCCAGACTAGAGGTGCTTGATCTATATAAATAGTGAACAAATCTTTGACTGATGGTGGGCGGCACTTCGGTGATACTGAACTAAAAGCATCAGCCTACGGACGGTACCAGAGCTGAGGTTCCCTTGCCCATCTCTGATGTCTGCTGAAGTGGAAATCAGCCATTGCCCCAGGCTCTTTTTTCAAATTTCATTTCTTTCAAATTTCATCTCTCTCCAAAAAAGGTTTTAATGGAAAATTTGAGTGAGAATGTTCTATAGCTGCTGTATTTGCCTCCAAAATCATTTTCCCACTTCTGTGTCATAGTATAAGAGCCATGAAACCACGATAAAAGGGACAGTAAAGCAAGTGTTAGTGGTACTGAGTTATAGGATCATCTTTATTCATTGCAGATGGTACTACAGCACGCATTCTGAATCCAGTGCTACACAACTGACTGAATATCCTAATGTAGGTAAGACTCACCTGTAAAAATGTAAGAAATATCAAGTGCAACTTATTTGCTAACTAACTTTCTTGCATCAAATGAAAGCAGACATTCCTAAAATGTTTATTATTTTACGCCTCCTCCATATCAGCACAATCAGTATTGCAAAGTCTGCGATATTCTTAATGAATTCCACATTCCCCTAGATCCCTGTCATTAGACCTGTATTGTGCCCTTTCTTGCCTGGGGCATAGGCATAATGTTCAAATCTTGAACATGCAGAGGGAGTCCTTCCCCCAGGATTTGAGCGAGGGAGGGACGTGGCTGACTTTGCATGCAGACAGGGTTAATTTTTCCTTTTCCCTGCATTCTTTCAAACAGCTATCCTGAGGGGAAGTGTCATGTTACCTCACCTCTCATTCCTAGGTTTCTAAGTTGGACCTGGATTTGAATTACCCTGGCATTAGAGTGGAGTCTCATTCACTGTTCTGGTTTGGATCCATCTTACAATGGTAGGTGGGACCTTCACAAGAAAGGAGTTTGGTTTGCTTGTTCCCAATCCAGCCCATCTTGTTTTGCACAAATACTGGTGTCTAGTCTCCCCCCTTTTGTTCAGCTGTGGAAGATCCTGGGAGGAATCACTGCTTTAAAGAGGAAATAAAGCATTGTCTTCCCATGGGAGAATTCCTAAAGACAGAAAGACAGGATGGTTAGCACTGCAGCCTTGTCCTGGCTTGTCTACACATGAAAGTTATTCCAGAATAAGCTAAGGGTTGAATGTAAAGCAGGGTAGGCATTCCACAACTGCTGCGTGCACACTGTGATGCAGGATAATTCAAAGGAGACAGTTCTGAGTCCAGAAACATCTAGACCATTTTCTACACCAGCACAGATGCAATCTAAAGACAAATGCTGCCTGGCATTTAGCCAGATTTCACCCAAGTGTTCCACAATTGCACTAAGGACCAGGGATACAAAGAAAGGTTATTCTCTATGGCCTTTAATTGAGAATTCATGTCTACCATTTTCCTTGAACAGTCTGGCAGTATACCTTCAGCCTCCACCCCTTCCTGCTGCCTGCTGCAGGACAGAAGCAGGGCAGTCAAACCGATATAAAACCCACCTTGAAGGCATTGTCTGCCCAGCTTTCTCCAGTGCCATGTATACCTTCTGTGGCGGTGAGCATCAGATCTTTCCTGAAACTAGATTCTGGTGACTGTCCGGACAGTTAGACACTCACTAATACACCTTGTCTGATGATGATAGCACCCAAGCATAATCATAGAATGGTTAGAGTTGGAAGGGACCTTAAAGATCATCTAGTTCTAACCCCCCTGCCATGGGCAGGGACTCCTCCCACATACTAATCATGCTCTTTATTAGACTCCTGTTTGCTTACTTAGGATAAAATTCTCTTTGGTGCTCATGCCATGGTTCTGCTGCATGTTCACGGAGTGTCCCATAGAGGTGACATCTGCTGGCATTATTTGCCATTAGCCCAGCACCATGGGTGAGGAATGGGCCTTAGGGTCAGGAGCATGTGAGGGGCAGAGGTGATGGGAACAGACAGGGCGTTTGTTACAGCCTCTGCATGTTCCCGCCATGTAAACATGAAGCCAACCTCCCCTCAAGGCAGAGGAAAGGAGGAGGAAGAAGTATCCCTCTGGCATTTGAACTGATTTTCTCTGTGTGCATGACAGCAATTCAAAAACAATTGTTTTACTTCTTGCTCTCATAGATATGAGGAGTTGTGAAGGAGAGGTCCTCACACACGTGCCAAGGCCATTTAAACAAGCAAGGCAGACACTTTCCTTTGCTCCCCAGAGGCCTCTGACCCCTGCAGCCATCGTTCCTCATCGCCAGGTCCTTCCTGTCTCCACTCAAAAACCCCTGGGGCTGCTCGCCTCCCTCAACCCCACTGTGATGATCCACACTGCTCAGTGCCTTTCTCCTTCCAGAAACAGGATGGCTGCCACCTCCTCCCACCTCCAGGAGCTTCTTCCCTTGCCAACTGGAGCCACTTCGGTCACCGGCCCAGCCTGCCATGTCCTGCTGCCCACTGGTGCTGCCCTAAGATGGCGGTGGGGCCCTGCCCTAAGATGGTGGTGGGGCCCTGCCCTAAGATGGTGGTGGGGCCCTGCCCTCCCTCCTGTCCTTGGGCGGAAAGGATAGCTGGACCCGCCTGTGCCCCACCAGGCCTCACTCTCAGGGCCAGCCCTGTGCTTCAAGGCTCAGATTGCCAATTAACCCAATTAACCAGCATCCAACTGAGGTGCTAATTAGGGCTCCCCAAGCCTTCCCCTGATGGCAAGCTCTCCGCTCCGGGGGTGTGCTGGTGAGGGCAATGGTGTTGCTGGGCTGGTGCAGGTGAAAATCCTCTGTTTTGCTCAGCTTCACAAATTACCAGTATTTAACTTCACCCAATGAAATAAAGATCTGTAAGGTCTAAGGTGGCTGGTCTGGATCAGAGCTTGTTGGCCCTTTGGCTGAAGTGGAAAGCCAGCAAAGGAACAAAACATGGGAACTGGGCACAAGAGCAAAAGGTATGGTATTTTGTTTGGGGGGAGAGGCTGATTTTTACTGAATTAAATGTAGGAAAAGGCTTTTAGATGTGAAAAAACCAAAAGTTTCATTTTGATGGTGTTGGAATAAGATATTTTCAGGAAGGTGACTGCTGAAACAAACACAATTCAGTGCATTCAGCATAGACTTACATATGTTTTTAACATCATCTTGTCCCCACAATGTGGTGGACTCCAAAATCCTCAGCTGTCTGAAGTAGAAATACTTTATGCCCCCAAAATTTAGGAAATACTTCCCTTGGACTTAAGAGGACACACTGCTTTGTCTTCCCTGGAACAAGATGAGAGACTAATGAACAAAAACTATTTTAACAGTGGTTTAAACACTTTTTTCTCTTTTTTTTTTTTTTTTTTTCTGAGAAGCCATAGTCCTAGGCTATGTCTTTATTGTGAAAAAAATGTGTTTTAGTATAGCTATAAAGTCCAATTTAAGATAGGCTTCCCTACTGTTCTGCCACAAACTGGACTGATGAAGCCAGGGTTGGGTTTAATTTTTAGAGGGTCTTTGCAAAAAAGCCCTTGAGCGTTATTTTGAGCTTCCATGGAAAAAGCTGGGGAACTGCATTATATTACCTGGGCCTCATTGTGTGAAATATCTCCAACTGTAAGTAATAAAGTAAAAAAAATGTATTTGCACAGACATAACATCTTTAGAGGGGGAAGAAAGAAAAGCACAATAAATCACATCAATTTGGTGAATCTGAAGAACACTCTGCAACACCTTTCCCTCGGTTCGTTGGCAGCAGTCCTGACATTTTCTCCTCTAGCTGGGAGTGCAGCTCCCACCCGCTCCTCTCCCTGATTCCTGTGGTACTTTTTCCCCAGCTCAGAGGCATGCAGTCAGGGAACATGCTGATGCCTTGCTCCTGTTTTCTGCAGCAAGGATATAATTCTTTAGTCAAACACATCAATTCTATAGAGGTAAAGCTTCAAAAACAGACATACGCACAGTGCTCCAGCAAAGAGTTACCATCTGCCTTCCACTCTCCTCCTCCTCCTCAAAGGAAGGAAGAAAAATTTAGCAGGGGCTTAGCTCTTCGTTACCTGCTTGCACTGACATTCATGAGATTCCCTGCAGGATTTTTCTTGCTACCCAGGCAGGATGAACACCCACAAAAATTGGCAAGGAGATGACTTTTAACTCATTTTCAAAAGCTGGCTCTGTTTCAAGTAGACAGTGTCTCTCTGGTATCAAACCAGGAAGAATTTGGTTTTGCTTTTCTCTGAAAAATAGAAAAGGCAAGTAGCCATCCTACTGGTTGCCTTGAATACTAGCAGAGAAATATGATGTTTCAAGGATTAAAAGGAATACAATTTCACCTGCCAGAGCCTGGGGATGAAGCTCCATGTTTGCCTGATAATATCTTTTAGCTGAGCATCCTAAAAACCTGAAGCAGAGTTTACTTTCTGCATAGTCTGCTCCCTTGCCACTACTCTAGAGATGCAGGTGCTGCTGCCTACAGCAGGGAACGCTCAAATGTCAAATTCAGAGCTTGGCCATTGGGTCAGGAGCAAGCTGTTACTGCTACACCAGTCGTTAGTGTGCAGTGTTACACATGTGAATGATATTTGTATGCTGGGAAAAGTTGACTTTGGTACAAGAGCAAAAAAGTAATTTTGTTGGAATAGGTTTTTTTTAGATTGAGAAAAGTTAAACCAGCTCCCTCAGCAGAAACATAAAACAAACCCAAACCAAACAAAAAAACCCAACCAAACTTCTTTAGCCAATGTACCTTGAGTAAGGAAATTGACTCTCTCAGCAGAACCTTGCAAGGCTTGAGGTAGACTTGACAGATGACTGAGAGTTTAACAGAAATGCAGAGAAGCAGCGGGTAAGAAAGGACTGCTGTAGGAGCGCAGCTGCGGAGTTACTCAGCATAGGAAGGCACATGTATTCTCAGACAGTATTAATCTCAATAAGCGTTAATTTAAGTAAATTTATTGTCTGGGCACTACCAAGAAGCGTTATCCCTAACAGGATACCCAAGATAGTTCCCCATCTTGGAATGGCCACCTCTGGGCTTTGAGTTACAACTCAGCTGATTTGAGTTTCTCAGGGCAGTGAGGTTCTGCAATTGCATGTAGAAGTGGCATTTTTGAAAGACAGCAGCCAAACTCTACTTGAACCACGTGTACTTGCTGTACATTTCATGTGCTACAGACAGGGAATGTGTTTCTTTTATATGGCCCCTATTGCAAGCTCAGCAAGCAAAGTGCTGTGAGGAACTAGTGCCCAGCAGAATTACACGACTGAGGCTTTTATGACTTACTGGAAGTCTTCCACAGCCCAAAGAAACAGTTGCAGTTTATTGCATCAATAAGAGTGCAATTTACATTGGAAAGTAAGAGTACTGTGTTTATTCCAGGAAATTATTGCCATAGCTTGATGCCACTTATTACTTTGAAGGTGAAGAGCAATATCACTACCTTGTAGTCATCAGCAATAATTATGAGCAGCTCATCAACCTTAATACCTCCTGTGGCAAATAAGGAATCTTTGACTGCAATCTCAACCATCTACAAGTATAGAAAGCAAGTAAACTCCTGAATATTATCAACAGTGGAAGGGATGACACTCTCACACTGCCACAAACATATGTTTTCCAAGGCAGCACAGGAGCCCATTATTTTCCACCTCTTTGTCTGGATCAAGAATTCTCATAGGCTAAGCACGAGATTTTTCCTTACTATAGGAACTTGAGGGGTCTCCTTTCCCCTAAGCTTTTCAAACATATTATAAGAAATATTGATGTATTCTGTTTCCTGGTTTATCTTATGTTCCTCCAACGCTGTGTCAGTTATGGAGTCTTGCTCCATGTTAACATCAGTTGGATCAACTTGTCTTGAATATCCTTAGGTCTAGATGGTCCTGCCACTGCCTCTGGCTTATCTGCACTTCACGTTCAAGATGGATTCAAGATAAATCTGTTCTTCAGATTCTTACCACCACTCCTGGCCTAGCAGCAAGAAGAGACTCCTTCTATTTCATTCACCTATAACGAAGGGTCTGACCCAAACTTCAAATGCACATACTTCAGTCATTGTAAAAATTTGCATTTTGATCCTACACTACAGAAGTCTTGCTAATAACTATATACACAAATGCCCTGCTGGCTGGAGAAATATTTTATACTGGCAATGGACACCTGTTGCTGATACAGTTAAACCATCTCCCTGAAAAATTCAAGCTATCTATCCTGTATGTCTTGTGTCTGCTTTGGCTCTGGGCTCCAGGAGAGGTGCCGGCAAATCTTTGTCAGTGAGAATATTGTTTTTCCTACTCCTGAGCCAGTGGGGCTGTGCCAGGAAAACTTGGTATCCAGGCCCTGCCTAGCATGACTCCAGTCCACTTCCACCTCTCTCTGAGCAGACTTTACAATGAACGATGTGCAATATCTCACTTCAGGCAACTCACCAAGTCTCCCTCCCTAGATCGCTGTAGCTGCTAGGAAAACCAGTATCCCTCAAATTAGACACCTACTTTAAAGAACAGTGTGCCTCACAGTAACAGACATGATAAATGCTATGAGTAATGACAGATCCATGTGTTAACAGTACTCTCTATCAGCCACCTACTGGCTCATTTCTTCTTTTGATAAAGGCTTTTCTCCTCTGGTTATGTATGAAACGCATACTTCTCGTGGGAAGGTGGATCTCTGCAGAAGCAGTGGGAGCAGAAGGCAGGAGTTCTTGAGTCCTGACTGCGGCTGTGAAACAGGCTCGGTGCTGGTCAAACAACTGGCGGTCTTTGCCTCAGTTTCCCCACTTGTGACATGAATAATGTCTATGCTGCAATCAGGCTGCAAGGCGCAGCTAATATTTGCATGGTGGTGCTTTGGAGGTGCCAAGCACCAGATAAACCCAGGAGACAACAATATCGTCAGTAAATCAATTGTATCTACACAGTGAACAAAAGCAGGCACAGATGCTAGCATAATGTTATGTATTTTGGTACAAAACGAAATAAAAATCTTGCCTTCTGTCCTCAGATTTCTTGTCAAACATTCATTGCTTCACATGCTGAAGCAGTTAGTAATACAAAGCATATTTCTATCCTACTTTATTTTACATAAAAAAGTGAAGAACCATGATTGAATCTTAATACAAAAAAAAGGGCTTAAGTTACATTCTCCTGGGATCATCTGTAGCAAAGCATAATAAGTTTCTCAATATCTGACCTAATTATATCTGTCCTTCTAAGTTTTGTTTCCCATAAGAGCTAAATGTCTATGGTTAAAAATAACATTTGAAACTCCTCCAAGTTCCAACAGAACTTTTTCAGCCTCTCTCAAATTTAATATCTATTTTTAATTTGTTTTAATTTTTCACCCAACTTTAAAAGTTATGATTTTGAGGCTGGCATTCTGCTCTATTATCCAGCTCCTAAAAATGTTCGGGCTAGATAAACTCAAGAGCTGGCGGGGGGGGGGGAGAAATTGTATTATGTGTGTTTATTTCATGTTGGAAGCATACCACAGCTATCGAAACAAGCAACGGAGAGGCACGGGGAAGGAAGGATGCCTTTGTGGTTGAAAAGGAATTGGCTCTGTTTGTTAGAAGTGTATCTTCTGGGTCATGTCGAGGCCTCTTGACAGACAACACCGGGCAATTCTGCAATGGCTGTTTGTATTGTTTGTCCCTACCCGAGCACCCAGCTCTGCCAGCAGTCACTGCCCCAGAGCAACGGTGCCGGAAGGTGATACAGGCTCAAGCCCCTGCGACCCATCAGTCCTATTTAGAGCTCCCCATACCCATGGAAAAGCTGGCAAATTGTGCTAGCAAGGGGATGCCTGAATCCTTCGTACTCATCTCTTCCTACTGGCCCTGTTATTAGAGGGCTGGCACAGACCTGAGCCTGGGAATGCCTCGCATCTGGATCCACTTCACACAACAGTCAGAGATCCCAGTGGCCGTTTAAACCTTTGTGCCTCAGTTTCTCTCCCATAATCCATGGAAAACGGCACTTACCTTCAGACACTGTGAGGCTGAAGTGCTAATGTTTGCCAAGGGCTAGGAAATCAGCCATAAGTTGTTTAAGAAATACAAGGGATTATTATAACCGGTCACACTCCATTCCCAGGGAGGTTGATCATAAATAACATTTATACGGCACCCTCCATTGTGAAGAGGCCAAGAAGAAAGGGAGTCTGCACACAGAGATCCAAGCAGGATTTTTGGATGGGAGATTCAGCTCAGCCCTTCTCTGTTGAGAGGCTTTTATGGCCTTGTGGAAGGAAGAATCTGGAGATCAGATTGACTATTTGAATAGCAAGCCTTGTCCACCAGCAGGAGTTCTGCATCCATCACTGTGGACTGGCCATAAGGCCTCATCCCGGAGCTTTATAAATGGTGCTGCCTGGTCACAAGAGCAGGGCCGGCCTGAGCTCTGTCTTCACGGTTCAGTTCACGGAGGGGGGCGCAAGCTGAACAACAAATGCCATTTATAATTGCCCAGCCGTTCTGCTTCGAGGGTCTGGGAGACTTAAATGTCACAGTATACAAATGGGAATTGCTGGGAGAAATAGAGCAATGCAAGGCTCAAAGTGATTTCAAAGGCATCCGAGTCCAGTGCTTTCTCTAGTTCGTAGCACAGGTTCAAGGCTGGAGCCGATTGCCGAAATTCCCTCAGAAGGACGCAGCGAAGGGCCGTGAGGACGAGGCAGCAGCTCCTCAGCGGGTCCTGCGGTGAAGAGATCCGGTTTTGTTAGATGGGCGGCAGCGCGGTTTGGTGGTTACGGTATTCCCACAGGATGTGTGCGCCCAGATCCCTGCAGGCTGAGGCGGGCAAGCTCTCCTTCTTCAAGCAAGGTCACTGACCTTACCTTAACCGTCGGGCTATTCTGCTGGTGCAAAACCTGGTTGCAAGCTCTGGATCCTAATTTAGCTGAAGCATCTGACTTTTCCCTAGGAACTCACATGAGGGACACGTTCATACCTTTTGGGTGGACTGCCTTAGGACCACGGGCTGCTGTGAGTCCCCAGCTTCAACTGTAGCCCTCAGCCATGGGGAATTCAAGGCAGAGCCAGCCCGAGGCTCCTCAGAAGAGCCGGTGGCACTGAATATTGCCATCCTGAGGACAAGGGGCCCGGGCTGGGTTGCTCCTGCCACAGGAAAGGGGAAGGAAGGGCAGCACTGTGACGGAAAACCAGGCCTGTTACCACTGCCTCCACTGCAGAGATAGGAAGGGGGAAGACAGAAGAGCTGTTGCAGGATGGGGCCCTGCCTTTACCCCGAACAGCAAAAGCTGCCCTGGCTGTCTGCGCTCCCCTGCCGGAGGCTGCAGCTGCAAGACTGGTTTCCCAGGGCTGATGCATCGTGCCACTGTGACAGCCTGCACTCCTGTCCCTGAGCTGCCCGTGGCCAGAACTCGCCCTGCGGGGAGCGCGCTTGGCAGCGTGTGTTCCCCTGGGGAGCCGTGGGCCTGCATCTGCACTCGATGGCAAAACACCGTCCGGGCCCTTGCAGAAGACTCAGCTAATATCTAGTTGGACTAGATGGTCATTGTAGGTCCTCTCCAACTGAACTATTCTATTCTATTCTATTCTATTCTATTCTATTCTATTCTATTCTATCCTATTCTGTTCGTCTATCCTACTCTACTCCACTCTATTCTATTCTATTCTATTCTATTCTATTCTATTCATCACAGAGCCATCTTACTCTTCCTAGGGGTGGTATCCCATACCGCAAGCATTTTGCAAGGTATCTGGAGTTATGCCTCTCTGCAGGCATCTCCTCCAGAGAAATAAACCATCATGGGGTGGCTGGGGTTGGCAGTGAGCAGAGCATCCCACGTTCATCCCCACAACAACAGAACCACCAGACAAAGGAGGAAAGAAGACAAGACAGCACAGCTGGGCTTTACTTACATTGGATTTCAGCTACTTTAGTTGGGGACTGGGATATAGTAGCAGTACTCTGGCTCACTTGTAATGCAAGGGGGGATTTTACATGTGAATTAAATGCAATGTGCTTCTGTTCTCCATTTTCCAGCTATTCTCCCCTGGATAAGATGTTGCACTATGTTTTTTTCTTTAACCCATCCTTTTTTTTGAACAGTAAGGTAGAAATTAAGGATCCTAGACATTTCTGAAAGTTTAAGTAGTCCAAATTTTGGGAAAGGATTCATTTTTCTCTAAGATCTTTTCTACTAAAAAGATGGTTTACAAGCACAGACCACCTGACATACTTTGATGATGTATCACAGCTCTATCACAACCACTTTGGGAAGAAGTAGATGGGAAAACTCCTATTACAGAAAAGCCAGCATAGATCAAGCTTGAAATAAAAGGTCTACAATTTTACCAACATTAGGCATCCTATTTTGGGAAGAAACTGAAGAGAGAACTTTTTTTTCCCCAGAAAATATTGACATTTCCAAAAGCAATATATTCATAGGCGATGAGACTGATTTACAGCAATAGGTGCACACAAACATTCACTTGCCTCTAGACTGTGAGCAGGAATGTCAGAGACTCATTTCTAAATTGGGCACTTGCACCTGCATGTGTAATATTCCAAACATAGTAGCTGCTTCTGACTGTTTTCCTATGTCTGATTTTGAAAAATCTGTTCCTTGCTAGATTGAACTCATTACCTCCCAAATATCTTCTTAAATATGAGTTTGCATGTGATATTCATCCTGGAGTTCTCTGCACGATCAGTTCCAAAGTTATGTTTTCGGTTGTTATTTGTTTTCATTGTTCCATAACATTTTTCTGTCCTCCCTTTCATTTCTATCTGATCCCCCAGTAAACCTTTATAATCCTGATATGCGGTTTTCATAGTTTCTCCAATTATCTCTTTGAAGAGACTGGACAAGACAGACCCTTCCTCAAATGATGCAAAACATTTCCCTAATGCGGACATTATGTGTGCCAAGAAATTCCTGACTTCGTTTGAGTGTTTCCATACCGCATTCACGTATGTCAGCAGCAGCCGCGGGAGCTCTCTGTCCTCGCTGGAGACCGCTCATTCCCAGAGAGGCGGTTTTGCACCTCGAGGTCACCACTGGCCTCTACCAGTTCCCTCACCAGGAAATATCCACCCTCAGCGATCACCTGTGATCACAATTCAGATAGATAGCCAATGCTGGTTTATTTTTATGGCTAAATGCTGCCTAGATGCCTCTTTAAAAGATTGACCTTTTTTCTTTTTTTTTTTTTTTTTTTTTTTTTTTTTTTGTGGTGTGTAGCAAGTTCTGATCACCCAAGCAAGGCCAAAGCAGAGACACTTTAAGCAGAAAGACAGAAAAATAGGATGCTCTCCCATAGCAATCTTGGATTTCCAGCAGAGCTGCTCTCCAGCTGTTGCAACAGCCTTTACACAATTGCTGCTCCTCTGCTCCCCCTGCCAAGGGAGGTGTCAACCAGCCGAGCTCAGCACCCTGCCTCCCTTAAAACACACAGGCTGTGCGCAGGATGACGGGCTGGTGCCACACACAGCCGAGGTGCGCAGTGGGG
Organism: Limosa lapponica baueri; assembly: GCA_002844005.1. Classification (NCBI taxonomy): domain Eukaryota; kingdom Metazoa; phylum Chordata; class Aves; order Charadriiformes; family Scolopacidae; genus Limosa; species Limosa lapponica. Next base: position 125,486 of record KZ506670.1, read on the forward strand.
ACCTTGCAGCTCAGTCGTGCAGCTCGCTGGGAGGTTCAGAGCCTGCCCACTGTCCCCCTTGGCAATCTGTCGGCACCTGCGTGGAATAACAGGGTTCCTCTCGTTTCTAGCCACTGCAGCCTTGCTAAAAGGAATGAGGGTTTGTTCTTCTATCTCTATTTGTGAGAATGTTCAAATGCCGAAGTTAAATCCAGGCTTATCCTCTCTTTTCTTTACATAAAAGCTCCCACTCAAAGCAGACATGTTCTCAAATCTATTATCCTCTATATTGTTCATAGTGGTTCTAATTTTTCCCACATTGCTCAAAGCTCTATCCTCAGGTGACTGTTCTCTGAGCTTTTGCAGCTCAGCTTTACCTTTCAAATAAGATTTATCCATTAAAAAACAATTCCACTGCTTTTTGCAGCTATCATTTTGTCACATATGGATTTATTCAATAAATGCTTTTAATAGCAACATTTCTAGGCTTTGTTTGTCAAGAGCTGCCAGGCTTTTACAAGCCAGGGCTGGCACAGACGCCAAATTGCCTCTCTGTACCCAGGGGAGAGTTCCCTGCTGGTCATGACAGAGGTCCTGCACACACAACTAAATGAAAGGAAATTAAAAATATGAGTATCTACATAGTTCACAGCCAGCAAATGGTGAAGAATATCAGGCTTCCAGCAACTTCTGGACTTCAGCAAAGCTTCTAATAAAAGCAGGGATATGTGATTTTAATCTGCAATTCCAAGATCTACCCAAAGACCTAAAAGCCCAGCTTCAACACAAGCACCAGGGCAGGGAACTATATAAAGGCCATCAGCAAGAGCAAATTCAGCCAGCCCAAGGGCACTGGGACGTAGCAGCTGACAGGACAGAAGACAGAGGTCAAGATCAGTATGCCAAAAATCCTTCCTCCCTGGGTCAGCCTGAAATTCAGCAGCATTGCTGTTGTCTGTCTGCTGCCTGCTGCGGAGCAATGGGTGTCCAGCAATTGCATCTTGGTGTGTGTGGCATCCATCCATCCAGGATTTCAGGCATGTCTCCTGAAGAACTGTAAAAGGTGGTGGTTTTTGAAAAAGAGAGAGAGTCTTTCCTTTTGTTCGGTTTCCCCAGTCCCTTGCTTTTTCTGAGCTATTCAGATGTCTATTGCTAGATCCTTGGCCCAAATTCTCCTCCTT
>KZ506671.1:148866-159185 GCA_002844005.1 Limosa lapponica baueri
GGGACACCTCCCACCAGACCAGGTTGCTCAAAGCCCCATCCAGCCTGGCCTCGAACGCCTCCAGCCATGGGGCATCCACATGTTCCAGTGTCTCACCACCCTCACAGGAAAGAATATCTTTCTAATACCTAATTCAGTTTAAAACCATTACCCCTCATCCTATCATTACACTAAGTATCCTTTGCACTTAAAACAACCCTTGCTATTATACTGGCTATAAACTTTGTAACTAATAAAGTTTTAGTTGGGAGAAAGGTGTTGAAAACACAGAGGTCAGCCCCTAGGCTCTGGCAATCAGATGAATTTCCTTGAGGTTTGGCCTGTTTGCAGGCGGGCAGACAGGCAAGTAAATATAGATTTAATGGATGAAGCGTGCACGGTGTCTATAAGCAGGCTGCAGCTCTAAATCAGCGGGGCAGGAATCATAGCTCAAAACTGCCCATCACAATATTTCATATACAGAAAAGTACAGATGCTACTTGTAGTAAAGCAGGTCTGTTGTCAGCTGTATTGGACGGTCCCATGTGCCCCAAAACCTGGTGATCCAGGTAAATATGCTTTAGAAGGAACTGTTTCAGTTACCAAAAAGTGCTTAACATCCCAAGGGAACAAGAGGACTATACCTTCTAGACAAAAGGTGAAGATATAGATTAAAATAAATACGTAATATTTAGATTTAGAGAGTATCTAAGTTGTTGACAAAAAAAATACTGGCATGATATGAAGCCGACCTCAAATCAACCTGTTGTAGCAGGAGAAATGGATCATATGGAAACTCCAGAAGTTTTGTGTGTGCCTGTAAAACTTCTGAGTTTCACGCCGTGATGGTATTTCTAGTGATGATATGCAATACAAATAAGTTTTGAACTCCTCTGTTCCCCCTGCTGAAGAGAAGTGTGAGGTAGGAATAGGATTTTCAAGTCCTCAGCTACCATCATGCATTTGTCAAATGAATTACCCCAGCTCCCAGGCCAACACCATCCCAGCCCTGGCTTGGGGACCGTGCAGTGGAGTTGGGGACAGTCCAGACTGTGCTTTCACCTACCTCCATGCCTGCCTCGGAGCAGAGACAGATGCCGAAGCTGGGACAGATGTTAGTTCTGTGGATTTTATGTGCAGCCAGCAGGTGTGATTTCCACAGGGAGCTTGCTCTTTCCTTGAGAACGACAGCCCAGTGCTACAGCTGCGTGGGATCACAGAGTTCACGTCCTCTTCCAAACACACTCAGAGCCAGAAGCTAAATGAAGTTTGGCCCATAATTGTAATGACAGCATTTATTTTCTCATGTAAACGTAAAATGCTTTGTCACTCTTTCTCTGGCCCACCCACTAGCCTATTCTTCTTTGCTGTAGGGAGCTCACTTTAAGTTAGTTGTGCCTGGATCCTTGGCTTTGCATATTCTGACTTTTTTTTGGTCTTGGAATATATATGTAAAAATTCCTTTCATTTGTCCTTGCACAGTTTACGGTATCTCTCTGCTTTTACTCCCATTTATGGGACATACACACAGGCTACGCACCATCCAGTTGCATGTACACATGGACACCTCAGCATGAGTCACCTCATCCACATCTTCGTGACGGGAAACACGGTTCTGCTTCATGTATTCGCACGCGCTCCTGTGATCTACAAGTATTCAAGAGACACACAGCCAGGAGCTAGCATCACACTCGGCTGCTGCGATGTATTTTTCGCTAGTACTTCTTGAATGTAACATAAGGACTTTAAACATGGAAATAATACCTTTCTCTGCAGTATAGAAATTCCTTTAGATACTTTGAGAGCTTCTGAATGTGCAAATATTTCTGTTTCCACACAGTCAGGTGTATTTGCCTCCTGCCCTTCAAAGGCAGGAAGTCTGTGTCACTGCAGAGTCGGTGTGGTGGATTCTTAATGGGGATCCCAACCCAAACTGACAGACCCTGGGTGTAATTTTTTTAACCTGTCAAGAGCCATCTTTTTTTCTTTTGCATTTTATTTTTATTAACAAGATACAAGGGACAAAGTACACTCAGAAAGGGGCACAGAAAGCAGTAACATTGGCAGCCGCTCCACAGAAAAGTGTCGCCGGAGCAAAACATGGGTTTAGTGAGTTTTTAATTGTGAATAGCACTCCGTGCTGAGGGCACAGTTTTGGGAATAAATCCGGGGAGAGCCGCACATTTAATTCAGAGTGGCAACACTGTGTTACCTTCACCCAGAATCAAGATCAATAGGAAAGCCTCTGTATCTTCTCGTGTTGGAGAGACCTGAATTCTGCCTTTCCGTGGCGGCTGCACTCCCGTGAGGTCACGAGAGAGTCCCTGTCCCGCTCCCCGCCTCATTTCTCTCGTTGTAAAACATGATTTACTTCACTTATTCCCCCAGGTTTTGTGGCTGTTAATGGGGAGCGTAAATCACTGTTTTACTATTGCTCTGGCTGGGAAATCAGACCCGTCTTCCTCACTGTGCCTTCTCCGTCGGTCACACGCAGGCAGAACTGAAGCCTGGAGAAACTGGAGAGTCCGGCTACTGGGTGGAGGCTTTGCTGTGGTTCCCAAATACCCTCTTGCTGCGCTTGTTGGCTCAGGCTGTGTTTGTAAACACTCGCAGGCCCGCTCCTTTGGATTGTTCTTTGGAGCCAGATTTTCTTTTGATGTTAAACAGGATGCGTGTGCTAATTAATTTATTTTACTCAGGGTAGGAAATTGCTGCCAATGTTCTTTGAAGAGTCCTGTGAGCCATCTCTCCCCTCACATAAACATTCAGGCAATTTTGGTTAAAGTGTTTATTTTTTTTAACTATGCATAAATGTTAATCTGGCTGTTTTACAGCGGAGAGGTTTTACAGACTCCTTTAAAAATGTCAAGGTCATGTTTAAACAGTTACTGTTTAAACTGAGGAGATGAAGCACTGGACCAAGAGGATTCCAAGGTGAAAAAACGAAAACCAGTATTTTCTGCTAACAGGTGTCATTGGAGAGTTTAGCGCTGGTGAAAGTGCTGGTGAAATACTTGGGAGACTGATTGCTTCTGCCTCTACACCTTCGTACTTGTACCGTGGACATTGTTAGTGAAAATACACCCTTCCTGCCTTAGCCCTGAGTTGAAAGGACTTCTGCCTGGTGATGACAGGAAAACGCAGGCTCTGTGAACGTTGTCTTCCTGAGGCTGCCAGGAGGGGCCAGCTCATGCCAATTACAGCAGTGACATTTATGATGTGGAGGTATATACCTCATGGTTTGCAATGGTCCAGGAGGCTGGGATGACTAAATGTTGCTTGTGAGGTCTCCCAGATTCGGACTAATCTCTCGGGAGACAAAGGATTGAGAATCCCGGTGCTGGATGATTCTGTCATTTTGCATATTATAAAGCAGCACTCCCACTTGGGTAAGGAGCACGGGGTGCTTCTCTTCAAAACCCAAAACTTTCATACTGCAAGTTTGACAAAAACAATCAAGCTTTATGGAATGCTATTAAGTTATATTTAAGTTGGAAGAAAGCAAAACCCTGTATTTTTTAAAATAACTTTCTTTTTTTGTGATAGCATTAAATAACCCCGGTCTTGATCTGACGTTTAATTGGTAGGGTGTTACGATTTGAGAGCTGGAGCAGTACAAACTGATCAGTCTATCGCTTGCTACCAGACGTGCACAGTATTTTACCAAACAAGACCAGACAGATGCCTTGTTCTGAAGAGACTGCAGTTTGAGACTGATCTTTCAAGATACTGTATGATGGCAGACTCCCCAAGGGAATGATTTGGTCTCTTTGTAATCTCAAGTGTCTGCATACACTTCAGTGTAGGTTTGGTGTCTAGCACTTGTTCTAGGACAATAATCCACAGCCACTTAAATCAAGACCTAACTGAGAATTCAATGGAAAAAGTTTAGCATCTCCCCAAGGACTGTGCCATAAATTCCGCTGAGATGACAAGAGGAAGGAATTGCAAGATGGATAGTGTGACATACATGAAGTTTATCTTAAATTTGAGTTGAATTCAAACAGAGCTGGTAATGGCCAAATGTTATGATGACTTTGGTGATGAGAGCTAAATTGGAGGTTTTCCCAGTGATCTGTGCTCCATTTTAAAAAGTAAAGAAACAAAATTTGTTGTAGCTGGCACTAAATGGAAGTCTTTTTTTTAGCAGTAGCAATAGATAGCAATGACTGCTCCACAGAAACCAAACTGCTCATTTCTCATTCCTTTTGGTTATGGGTGACCCACAGCAATGAAGGAGTTGCTTGTTCATATTCTTCTCAATGCTGTGAAAGACAGCATTCAGCTCATGAGGACTGTCCATCCGTCATCTTTTTTGCAGTATTAGCCTTCCCCTGGAGAGACCTTATTTAAAAAGCCAGGGAGACCCCACCCCAGGATGTGGCGTTAGTTTTCAGTATTCATTCAATAATCAGTAATGTATAATACCATACAATATTTTAAGTCGGTGGGGATATCTGGGGTATAGGGAGAAAACTGTGTTCATCCTTTACGTAACAGTCATTGAGTCACGCAATCTTGTTTAAACAAACAGTGTGAATCTTAAAATAGCCCCTGGACATTCCACCGCGATGGCCATATTCAAATGAATGTTCAAGATGCTTCCCCACTATCGTATACCCACACAGTAACCCTTCAGTGACAGCAGAGCCGTCCAGACAGTAGTAAGCTACACTCGGCACTGGACACACAGATCCATTCACTTGCTCTGGGGAAGGAGGAAAATCTGCTTCTCTCTCCTCCACCCACCAAGGGAGGCAATAGACATGAAACATTTTGAGGCTAAGCTCATCAGAGGGTGATTTTAACATACCAGTTATTGTTACTGGGTAATTACTAGAGGAATTCGTGGAACATGACCTTGTTGCCATATAACTGGTGGGAAACCCTGCTCTTCACCTGATTAACAATTGACATTGGCCAGTTCCAAGAAGGTAGGACTGAAAACTTGAAATTCTTTGAATGTAATATTATTAATAGTGCTATAGACACAGAACTAGAGGAAATAGTTATACTGCTCAGAACATTTGTCTGACTTCCATAATCCTCACTGTTTTTTCCTATAGGGTCCTACTGATACATTTCAAAGGGTAGTTTAGATATGATAAAAGCATAAATATTTTGTGGAACTGATCAGTTAAGAGAACAGCCAGTAGACATTGCAGCTCAGCATTCAGAAATTGTTTAGTGGTGTCTCTCTAGCAAAGAAAGCTTCGAAGAGGAGGCTGGAAAGGCTACTCTTCTGGAGCTCACTCAGTTTCTAACCTAGAGGTGAGGCTAGTATTGGAGGGACTTGGATTTTCATGAGATGAGAAACATAAAATCAGGCTGCTGCAGCCTCTTCTGAATGGGTCTGCGGGTGAAGTACTCAGCTCTTCAAGTCTGTCCGTGTATTCTCTTCCACCAGGCTTTGCCTGTATCATGTGTCCTGAACAGACTGTGAAATCAGTCAATAAACCTGGTATTGATCCCTCAGTAAAGGTAGGATAAGGCCCCAGAGAAAAGACTGTGTGGACTGAGCTTATGGCAGCTAAATGAGCTGAATGGGTATGGAATGCTTCCCTTTCCTATTTGGGGACCTAACCTGTACTTCTGAAATCTAAAGTCTCAAGCACTTCAAGCTGAGAGGAAAATACCTCATGTCTAGGTAGGTGGCTTGCGAAAGTCCCTGTGAAAGGCACACGTCCCCATGAGTCACTGGGAGAACTGGGGAACCAGGGGGCACCCAGGCACCAAGACCCTGCCAGACCGCAGCCACCCCCTCCTTTGTCTGACCCCCCCTGGGGGCAGTGACCCACAGCACTGAAGAACAGAGACGTATAGAAGAGGGCTGGCCATTTGGACATACCTCCTGACCCTGTCTCAGAACAGGAGAGAGCACTCAGGGACATTAAAATAGAACAAATTTGCAATGATATCAGGTTATATGTTTTATGAGCCATATAATTAACATGCGACACTCAGTGCCATGGGATATTATTGACTTAAATAGCTTAGTAAGTATCAAAAAGGATTAGGCATTGACATGAAACAGAATAGCATATGCACTGACACAAGCTAGGATCAAAATTACAAGGGCTACCAATCCTTGCGCTTCAGGGCATATTTTGATCATCAGCTTGGGGTCAGGAGGAAAGCCACTCTCTAATTGAGTAGTACGCACTATGCATGTGAGTTAGAGTTATACAGATCTCTTTTTTGGCCTGTTTTGATTCCTTTCCCTTCTCCTTTTCTGTCTTCCTTTCATCCTCTCCCGGTCCTCCTCCCTCACATTTATCGTCTGCAATAGGTCACTACTGAAGACAAGACACTAAACGAGATGGATGGTTGAATAGTCTGTACTAATAGGGTAATTTAATGTTTGCTTCTCTCCAGAACTCCAACGTTTATTTCAAATATAAATTTTATATTCATTTGCCAAAAAGTTCCTCTCTTTCCAACCTTCCTTCTATGCACACTACTTTTTATTTTTATCAGCTACATCTACAAATCCACTTAGGCTCATTTGAATCATGATTTTTCAGAGGTAATAAATGTACCTCAGTTTGGGAGAAGGAAGAGAACAGCCAGGCACATTAAAAGAACCTGATTTTTCTGGTAGATACTCAGCAATTGCTTAAGTAAAAAAATTTTTGAGACGTCTTGTATTGTGTAGCCAACATGAGTAATCGGCTATGAAAATAAGGGTTTTTTTTTCTGCGTACATGACAGTGAGTCTGTGGACAGTCATGATAAAATGATACTTGATTTAAGTAACTCTTTGCATTTTGTTTTGTAGAGTCTGAAGCAAAATAATCATTAAGAATTTTAACACTATCCTCACTTGCACCTGCCAAAAAATTCCTCATTTTAAGACGGTGCAGTATTTCACACAATTCTAGGGGTTTGGGTGTTTTGGTTTGTGTTTCCATTTGTTACTCTACTGAAACAGTGCCAGGAAAGCCCCACATAAGAGCAGGGCAGGTTGAATTTTATGTCCTGTAAATGCCTTGTGAGTTGTACGACCTACCTGGAGTTACTCCCTCTAAATAGACAGACTGGATCACAGAGGCATGGAGAAGAAAAATCTCTTGATTGTTTGTGGGACCCCAATTTAACAGCAGAAAACCAAAGAATATTTATTTTAAAAAATATGCCTACTATTTCGTTCGTTTGTTCCCAGACTGATTTCTAGCTCCACCCATTCTTAACCTTCCCAGGTCCTATGCCCTCTCTTCATATCTGGCACTGGCCAGCGCTGCTCCGCTCAGCACACACTGATACACGCTGCCCTTTGGCTCAACCTGGCTGGAAAGACGCTACCGTGCAGCTTCTCCAGCCCCCTGCCCATTTTCCACAGCGGGTTGAATACCAGTTAGTTTCTGTGAACTCCTTTTGTAGTCCTTCACTCTGCTGCCCTAAAGACCAACGCTTTTCTGTTATTGCCTTCCCACAGACATTCTTCAACATGCCAAAGCTGACCTTAGGCTCCATGGACAGATGGGGCCTGATCCAAAGTCCATTAGCATGAGAGGAAATGTCCATTTACGCCCATGGGCTTTGCATTAAATCCTTTGCATTTTACTTACTTTCTTTAGTGCCTCTTACTCAGCTCCAGTTATTAAAATCAGATTAATCCCTGACAGATCCCTGATGGTTCAGTGTACTGTATAAGCCAACCTGTGCTACTTCAAAAGATAGAGACCAGAACTGCTGCTCCGCTAATGTGAAATCTGCAGCTGGGTAATACTAAAAGCAAGGCATTATTTCCAGATTTCAATCCTGCATAACTGAGGTCAGAATCTCACTTGCTGTTCATTAGCTGAATCTCCCATTACCAGCGCCCAGGTGCTCTCAAAACCGTTTCTTACAGTTCAGATATTTTCTGGTCCCTACAACATTATTCTGCCCAGGCACTGCTCAAGATTCACCTCTGTTTGCAGTTTTACTCTCAGTACAAGTAGACTGCTATGTCAGCCAGAACATCAATATTTCTTTCTGTTGACACAATACTCTCTTATCCATATTGCCACCCCTCCTTCCTGCTTCATTTTGTCTACATTCCTTTTGAAAACTCTACTCCCGTAATTTAGTCTCCCACTCAGTACTTGGTTTAATCAAGTCTGTCACTCAATTTATATCCCACTTCTCGCGTAACACAAGTTTCTCAGTTAGCAATCTGTTTCTGGAGCACTTGCTATGCATAACACATGGTTAGCTTTTCTTTCCACACTTGCTTCTCTCTTCTCTGATTTCCAGACCTCACTTTTCCTTGTAACACTTGAAGATGAGAAACTTCCTCTTCTGCCTCCCTCTTTTTTATGTTCCTCATGTATTTTTATGAGACTACTACAATCAGGGCTTCTTAAATATCATGGGGTGCTCTGTGTAGGGCACAGAACAGCCCTTGAGTCCAGTTAAAACAGTTTTCAACCGCAGAATCTCACTCAGTTTAATCAGTAGCTTTAGGTAAACCTCTCCTGTTGCTGTACTGCTTCGTTGTGGCTTGTACCCCTTTCCATCTTCTTCATCTTACCTCGGTTTGTAGGAACACTGGACAAATGCACAAAAGTCAGGTAATCTCCCCCTGGCTGCTCATTCAGCACAGCGTGCTAAAATCTGCTCTTAAACATCCACCCTCAGTTTTTGTCTTGAGGAACAAAGAGCGGAACAGAGTCCTGATCCAGTTGCTCTGGACATTTTAACACAGGGGACTGGGGTGTGTGTATCTTGGCTACATCGCCCAGTGCAACCACAGCACAAACTTCACAGCTCACCTTTCCTGCACAAAGAATATCTAATTTCATTAGGGATAGCAGACAGGCACTGCAGGTGTCTATCAGCGACATTGCCCACCACCACATCTGGAATCTCCCACTCGAGTTTCATGTCATCAGCCAGTTCCCCCAGTAAGGACCGCGGGTTGTCAGGTTGCTTTCCTCCTCATCCTCAGCTCTTCCAGCTGTTAGAGAAACTGGTGGGCCACTGAACGAGGCTGTTAGAACTGTTTTAGCTCAGGAGGAGGCAGTTTCACTGATTGGCACCTGTTGGATAGATCATTTGTTGGTTCTTTGAATTATTCTGCTGGGTCAGCAGCTTTCCAGGTTTAAATGCTGGCACGGTGTTAAGACGCAGGATGCTGTTGTTTCATAATCACCTTCCAGAAGTACTGCTTCGTTGTAGTGCTACTGTTATGTTGTCCTACTTTTGCTATCTACTTTCCGCACAGGCTGGGTGAATCTTTGCCCGCTGTGTTGCTCAGGTGTGGACTTTGCAGCGCTGGGCTGGCTGCTTTTAACCTGGAGACGGGGAGCAGGGGGGAATATGCTGCTGGCTGCTGTCACCGCTTTTCACGTGATTGAATAACACGCCGATTTCCTAGAACAGTCGCACAGCAGTAATGCATGGTACTTACACAGTACTTTTCATTTTCAGATCAGTTTAATACTGCTCCTGGCTTATGGTACGCTCATCTGTCTCTCTGTACGTTCTTAACGCAGCTCGCGCTCCCAGTCGCACCGGAGAGAGGCCAGAGCGGTCCTCCCCTCTCTGGCTGGATCAGCCACTGCCCTATATAAATCTGCATATTAAGCAGATTTGGCAATTGTTCAGACAGAGACAGACTCACTTAAGTAAGAGGTGAAAATAAACTTGCTTATAAAGGCACTGCAGACAGCACGCTCGGATGGTATGCTATTAGAGACAGAACAGAGGCTGGTTTGTTTTCTTTTGCAGTTGGAGACCGATGATTTCTGTTTGCCTCCTGCGTCCAAGTCCCATCACCATAAACCATCCGTGTGCGCGAGTGCCGGCTCTCATTCTCGGGCAGTTTCAAGACATTTTCGCCTGTTACCCCTCTACCTCCGCGCCAGAAGGTTTATTTCCTCGGGGACTCCCACCCGCACCCCCCCCGAGGCCGGGGAGCGCCCCGGGCCCCACGTTGCGGTGGGTCGGGAGGAGGACTCGGGGCTCGGGCTTCCCTCGCTGGCGGGGGGCAACGCGGGGCGCCGGGTCCCCCGCGCTGGGCGGTGGCCTGCAGACTGCGGCCGGCAGCTGCCTCTTCTTCCTCCCTGCGCCTCCTCATCCTCCTCTTTCTCCACCGGCCGGAGCGGCCCGGAGAGCCGGGCGGCCGCTGGCTGCGGGCCGGCTCAGGCAGAGGCCGGGTAGCCCGGCGCTAGCCCCGCTGACGTGCGCCCGGGGGAGGGCGAGGGCGGCAGCGGCCCCCCCTTTCCCGCTGCACGCAGGAAGTTTATCCGGCCGCGGCTCTCCCCGCCCCGGGGGGCTGCGGCCCCGGCCCGGCGCCCCCCGCGGACGGGGGTGGGGTGGGGTGGTGAAAATTCAGAGCAATACCCCCCGGTGGG
>KZ506672.1:20282-34634 GCA_002844005.1 Limosa lapponica baueri
CTCTTCTGCCTCCTTTCCCCCACAGCAGCTCTTGATGCATTAAGCAGACTGCTGGAACCAGAATGATGCATATGATGTAACTGCCCAAGATGTGTTAGAGAGCTCTGTGAATCTCATCAGCCAGGGAGTTTGAACTTGCCTTCTCTCTAATGCTGACTGCTATTTCTCCCTTGCACCTTCCTCGCAGAGATGGGATGTACAGTGTTCTGACACTGTACACAGAGCACTTAGGTCATGTGAATCTCTGCTAGTGCTTGCTATCAGCCATTCCATCTGAAGCATAAACTATTACCTGCAGTTAGGCCCAACTAAAGCTTTGAGGCAACTACAAAGAGCAATGATTCACTTGACCTAGCTACTCAATGTAATTCATATCATATGTATTTGTGCGTAATAATAATGAATGAAATTGCTTTTCACTGGAGTAGAATTTCAGCTCTTCAGCAACATCATGCAACAAGTATCGTGGTAGGGCGCATTTTTCAATGTAAAACAAATAGATGGAGCGTGTTATGACTGAAAGGTTATCTGAGAACTCCCAATGTTTTCCCCTGCTCTTTTGTTTTTCAATTCAATCCCAAATCTCCATTTTTTGGTGGTTTGTTTTTTTCCTCACATGTTATCACAATGTATTGTGGAGAGGAGACCCTGGGCTTGTCCTGTAATTTGCAGCTCTGCACTGAGATGATGATGTGATATGATCTTCCATTATTTTTAAAAGCATCAAGTTATTAAGGCTAATGTGGCCTGGTGTGTGTGGTGACAAGCCATCCCTTACTCTGAAAAGCAAGAGGTGCTGCACAGGACAGGGCTATGGGGAGCTTGCCATGATGATGATAAAAGCATTTTTAAGGCATGTTTTCATTACTTGGGGTTAAAGCCTACCCTTGACTTTTATAGGTGGTAGCTGACAGGTATGGTCTGAACAGTTTTACATTACTTTCAGTGTATATGTTTATTCCTTGGGACGAACTAGGTTGCAACTGAAACATTTTTCTTCTGTTGACTTGAAAAGTTCAGTAAATCCTATATTGGCTTCTAGATTTTTTGTTTTCTCCTGCTTTCTGCCCTTTTGCCCCACAGCAGTATGTAATTGAGTCTAACAAGGAGCATAGGCATATTGTAGGTTACTCCCTTAAAGCTGGGCTTAGCAATCAGATAATTGGTTTCTTTCAGCAGATGCATGGCTACAGAACCTGAGTGAGTTTCTTTTTCCTTTTTTTTTTTTTTGTGGTAATAAATGCTATATGGTTATGTTTGACTAGTTTTTTACAGCCTGTCCGTAAGACTGTCTCAATTCATCCCTCATCTCATAAAATACTAGAGATCCCAGCAGATGAGTGGGTCTCGTGGTCAGAAGCTCTTTCCCTCCACTTAAAAGGAAACCTTCAGACACAGCGATACAAACACAGATTTAATGACTAAAGTTCAGAAATATTGAGAAGCCAATGAAGCAGGGGTGAAATGAATTCAAGAGTAGGCTGCAGCAGGCTAACATCAAAATTTGAGCCTCTAATGTATAACATGTGTTCCTGCTTTCATTTGTCTACTTTACAAGAGCTAATACGCAGTATTTTCAGAGTTCACAAGGGGGCTTTTCTCCCTCTAGGCTATTAGCTACAGTAACGGCTTATTAAGAAAGTTAGACTTTCTCCCAGCTGGGGAAAAAGTGGCCCTAAAGGAGAGGGGGAGGAAGAGAAAACTGAACATTTTGTTTAAACAACTTAACAATACAATGCCAGAGGAAATGAATCAGATGAGAGTGATTTCTGCAAGCATGTATGTTTTGCTTTACGAAAACAAAGAGGTTTCAATCCTGGCCTCCCGAGAGTCAATAGGGCCCATGTTTAACTTAGAATGGTAATATGGGGTCCTGGTTTGGTTGCTAAGGGTGGAGGAAGGTATTTCAAGAAGAACAAAGGCTAGTTAGTTAGGTTTCTATCTAGTGTAACCTCCTCAGGACGTTTATTTCCCAGGCTAATTTTGGGGTTTTATTTTCTTCCCCAAAAAGTAAACCGTCTTCCTTACCCCAACCCTGGAAAAAAAAAACCCTACAGCACTCTTCTTAATGTCGTCTTCTACAGAAGAAAATCTGCACCTGATACGCTGTGGTGTCACCTTGTTGCTGGCACTTGGTATAACCGCCTGGTTCCTTCCTGCTGTAGGGTCAGCCCAGCTCTGGGAAGCATTAAGCTTCCCACCGAGCATTAAGCCACACTGAGGAGCCGCAAAGGACCATCTGGCAGGCAGGGACTTTAGAAGACTGTAAATAAGCCTGTACTTTTCTTGGACTTGCCCTTTGTGATGAGGTTTCCTTCCTCTCCATTTCCTACATTAGCGAGATCCTCAATTGCTCATTTGGGAAAGACAGAATAGGAGGATATGCTCCCTGCCCCACACCCAGTGTGTCTTGGAGCAGTCTGTTTGTGTATGTATAGTCTGTAGATTATTAATATCCATTTGTGGGCAGATTGTTCATGTGGTTTTGTCTGTATGTATTTCCAAACCATCTTGGCCCTCCTTCAGGGTGGTTTCCAGGAATAAGTCCTCTGTGGGCTTTGAATGACGGATTCATGATTGCTATCCGTCCTGGTTTGGGGTGGAGCAGAGCCAACTTTCTGTTGAGTGAGAGAGGCTCTTACAGGGTCAGCTGACTTGGATGTTTACCCCATGGAGGGGTTGCACCTGTGGGGAGGTGACCCAAACTGGCTGCTTCTTCAATGGCTCTCTTTTTTTGATGAACGATGCTTGAGGAAGACCCTGTCAGTTTGTCTACCTTTGAGCCTGATCAGAGTGGGATCCAGTTCCCATCTGTCACTGAGTCCAGTCTGGAACTTTCCCAGTGCCTCTGGTGACATCTTCCTGGGAGCTTGATAGAGTTTTGTATATACTTGCATATATTGTGTATTTTTATTATTTCCTTTTAAAGTTATTATTAATATTTCATTAGTTTAGTTTTTCTAAGTGCATAAATGTCTCTTCTTCTCCTTGGAGCAAGAGGTGTGGGAGAGCATCTGTCGTCTTGTCGTTGGCCAACCTGTCCCAAACCACGACACGATGCTTAGACTGTTGGGTGAGAGGTGTATTTAATCTTGGCCTTTCACAATATTGCACCTCTGGTGGTTTTTCACAGCACCTTAAGTATGTGCTGATGCTGAACTGGAAATGCTGCTATTCACCCTCTCCTCTAGTGCATATCAATAATTAACTATCTTAAGATATTTTGGGATACCAGCTCCTCTTTTTTCCTCCTCTAAAATCCTTCCTGTTCCCTTAGTTCCCAGTACGCTGGTACTTTCCAGTGAGCTTTCTGCGTGTCTTGGGTTGTCTGGTTCATTTGTCTGTAAGCAGTGATAGCAGTCAGTGAAATTCTGGTCTGTGTCCTACCTGACTCTCTCCATGCAGTATTTCCTGTTTCCTGACTGTAAGCCTTTAAAAGCAGCAGTTAAGCATTTTGAAACAAGTCTTTGATCTCCTCTCTTGTGTGCTTGGAATGGGCAGTGTTTGCCTTGCTACAGCACTGTGACTAGCTGTGCCCAGGCAGGATGGGCTGTCCATACATAGTATGCAAGCAGATCAAAGGGAAAGATATTTCTCTTTGGGTTTCCAACATGATCTTGTTATTCAGGTCAGAACACACATTCTTGTGTTTTTGTCTCAAGCTGATGTAATGGAGCAGCCCAATAGGGGCTACCCTACATGAGGGTGATGAGCTGTGACCAAGGGTGATGCCAGCACGAGCTGTGCAAGATCATCTTTCCCCAGAGCCCAGGCTTGTGGTACCTGGTGACAATGGCAGACTCCATTGACAGACAAGAAGGTGAGATGATGAATCAGGTCTGGGATATGTCCAGGAGAGTCCAGTTGGGAACAGCAGGAGATGAGACCAGAGATGGAGCTACTTAGAGTGTTGGTACAAGAATTATCCAGTGTAGGGGATCAGAAACAAGGCTGGAAATAAGGCTAGCTACAGCATAGGTCTGGGGCTTTTTGGGAAGCTCAGTCAGCAAGCTAGGATGGGGCTGGGCATAGGCATGCCAGCACCATGGTTCCAGCAAGGACTGAAGCCCTAGGGCTGAGCTCCAATTGGGCCTATGGACAGGGGCTGTGTATGTGGGGTTCCAGGTGAGGCTGGCCAGGACCACTAAGGCCACAGGTGCCCTCAGGGCTCTGAGAACCAGAGCCTTGTTAATACAGTGCAGAGTTGGTGGACTTCTTCTTTTTATAAAAAAGCAGTAACTATTCAACATGCTGTCATAAAGCATAGTTTGTAGTTCCCTTTTTCGTGAGAAAGCACAATTACAATTTTCTTCCTAATCAACAGCCTGCTTTCTGAAAAATGACACCAAAAATGTATTAGTCAAAAACCAGTGACAATAATATGGCAATGAAGAGTGTGTGTATGAGAAACAAACAGAAGGATAATATGAATAACTGGCTAATCTTTTTATAGGGGGACTGAAAAATATGTTCCTTCTGATGAGTTTTGTGGTCCACTGAAATGAGCCAGTCATACTAGCAGGAGTTCTGAATGTCTTGCTCTTGCCAAATACGAAAATTTGGGGAAGTCTGAGAGGACTCAAGAAGGGTGTTATATTATTCTAAGCTGTGTGCCCCTTGTCCTATTCTTGTCATGTTCTCATGGATTTCTCTTCAATTCCCTGTGCTAACAGTTGATTAGCGAAGACTCAATTCTGCTATCAAATAAGTAATGCCTCTGAAAGTTAATAGATGTCTTCATTTGAAATGTTATTTCTCTTCAAAAGAACCTTAATAAGAAAATCTAAATGAGAGTATCTGGTAAACAAATACCAATGTTAAGTATTTTGAAATGCTGCCCAAAAGAATCTGTATATTCTTCTGTTTTTAGCTTAGCAAAAAAATAAGGAATCAAAGTAGGACTTCCATCTTTTTAAGGAGCAACTCCCACTAGGTCTGTGTGTTTATGAAGGGGTATGCTACTACATAGAGTTGGGACACAATATGAAGTCTTAAGCCCAGGTTTACCAAACCCTTTTGGGATAGGGAGGAGAGGAAGAGGTTGCTGTAACAACTGTATCCCACATCAAAGCACTAAGGTATGTCTGGTCAAGATGTAGGAAAAGGCTTTCATTAAAAATATCTGTTAAATAGTGGGCTTCAATCTACTTTGAAAAATCATGCTGGATGTGACTCAAAGCTAAAGTTACTTCTGCCCTTGGTTTTATTGTTTCAGCCATGATCAGAAAAGCTGAAACACTATTAAAGAGGTTGCTCAGCCATATTTCTAGTTCAACCAGAGTTAGGAAATACTGCAGATCTCCTTGTGTTTTCCTGAAACCTCGAGCCCCAAATTGCAGATATAAGAAGTTTGCATGAAATGAGTTATTTTACAGCTTGTGGTACATCAGTCTTGGAGGATCCATGGACTCCTTCTGAGAATCCACGAAAGATAATTATCAACAGGCTTAAGTGCCCTAAACAGACTTGCACTTCCACTGGAAAAAGTACAAGGATCCACAAATGCAAAAAAAAGTCTCAAATGAGTGCTTGAAATAACTCTGGGCTTGTCTATAAGGAGCTCATCATGTATCAAGTTTATCTTCAGCCAAAACTTACATATGGGAGACAGCAGTAGAACTTACAAAGTCTTCTTTCTTGTCACGCACGCCTGAGCTAATTCTCTGGTGACTGATAATTGTAGCCTTTCCCTCAGCCAGGCACTAATTTTGCTTTTTTTCTCCTGTTTCGGCACTGAGCTTAATTTCTGCTGCTCTATAAAACCTGTTTGAAATTAGCCAGTAAGTTCAAAAGCTATTGGTGGTGAGCGGGACTCAATGTGTGTGTGCATACCCATCCATATGTGTGCATGTATTAATAAGCTGCTTAAGCTTAATTTCCTTAAGAAACAAAGCTAACAATCCAAGAAAATCAGTCTAAAACTTAATTTCATTTTTTTTTGAACAGCTATAGAAACAGATATTGAATGATAAATTAAGCAGCCTATGATGCCCCCATGCAGTTGTCATATATTCATATATTAGCAACCTACATGCCATAAATGCATAATGGTATACAACCTTTTCACAGAATTCTTGTGATTTGAATGATTGTTTATTAGAGGATAGATGGATGGGAGGGAACAGATCAGAACTCTCTTCCACTAATAGCACTGAAACTGTTATTTGCCACATGAGGTTATGATTTGTGTGCCTGCTCAAAGCTTTAATTCAGTTGTGTTTTGGTTTGGGTTTCTTTGGTTATGTGTTATCCTAACTTACATGGTGCAATGTGCCTTGGTGCAATGTGTGTGCAAGACTAAGAACTGCAATAATCATAATTACCCACTTTCATTGCAGCCTTGATTTTGATGTCCAAACTTAACATCATGTGGAGTAATGTTGTTTGGAAACACCTTTTATGTGTGTTTTGCCAACAGATCCATAGAACTGGGACCTCTTCAACAAACTTTTTTTGGGGCTGTTGGGTTTTTTTAATGTATAAAGGTATATATAGATGAAAACCATATTTGACTTGCTTATATAAAATCTTCTGCTAAACTACTTCTACTTTAATAATTATGAGGTTTTTTTCCAAGAGTGCTTCTGTTTTTAGTAACATGTTACTGATGGGACAATAGCTTCTGTAATGCTTTTTTTTCTACTAAAGATGTAAACTTTTACTGCTTTCTATGAAACTTTCAACAGAAGGGTTCTTGAGTCCAGAGAATGTGCTGTGGCCTGAACTGCAAAAATTGACCAATCTGTCAATAAATGGCTAGTTCACAGTTCACACGCTTTTATGTAATAATTTATCTAAAGCTCTTGTTTTGTTTCCAACATGAAACCATAATGGATACCAAAACCTCAAAAGCTGTGGTCAATGGGGCTCTTATTAGTTGGCCAGCTCTACAAGTTGTGTATATTTGAGACATGCATATAACATCTATTAATTATTGCTTTAGTACATCTACTAGCTAGTTATAGGTGTATCTCTAGTACCAAACGTGGCCAAGGACTGTGTTTTACTTCTGGCCACTGCAGCTATGTGAAGTTCACAGTGGACTGTTCAGTGACGACTTTAGTTTGTACAAACAAGCTCTAGTCCAGTTTCTCTTCCCACTATACTGTTATTATTTGAATGGCAATTTCAAAGGTGTTGCAAGGTGAAATTAATCTGATCTGCCATCACATATATTCAGATGAGATGAACTGCATACTACAGCGCTTAATTCCCTCTCTTAACAACGAAGGGGGAGCCCAGGGTGCAAAGCCCTGGCATGGGTAAAATGAATTTGATCCTGGGTGGATAGCCTGCAAGGCTTATGTTCCCAAGTGGGTTAGCTGTCTCAAATAAAATCCCCTTTGCTATTTGATTCAGGGGAACCAGCCTTGGTTCTCTTTGCAGGGCATCTCTTTGTGCATCAGTGGGGAAATTTGAGGAGGTAAATGACCACAGTTCATCAACAACTATTCTTTTACATCATGTTTCTGATCAGCAGGTGTGCTCCTCCTGATGTGCTGCAAATGTGTACTTAATATTATATTAGCTATTAAGTCCCAAAGTCAACAGTTTCCCTGGTAAGATCAGAACACTTCAAATATTATTCTGTATTAAAAAAAAAAAAAGTAATATTTTTTCAGTATAAAAGAACCCTTATTAAAACACTTATAGATACTTTTATGATGTTATATTGCTTTCCTAAAACACTGATCAACCCTGATGAATGTGTCTGTATGTATGTTGTCATTCTCCCCCCTCTGGCCCCCAGTTCTTCTTCAAAGAGGAGAAAGTGTTTCTACTTTTCTAGGATCCAGAGGAGGTCCAGGCTTTTAATGCTCTGCTATAAGCATGAATTGGAGCCTGAAGACCTAAAACATGTGAAGGGCTGGTGGGACACTGTCATCTCCTTGCAGCGGGGTGAAGGATATCCTCTTGAATATCTCCTCTCCTGCCTGTGGCACAAGGAGAGAAGAGACCGCTTGGTGCGTACCGGAGCTGTCAGTCTGCTCATCCGCTTGGGAGGAGAAAATGAAAACCTCCTTTTGTGTGTCTCTTTTCTCCTCGTTCCCTTTTTGACAGCATAAAAGATTTACGGTAACAACTCTGCCAGGGCTGTTGACTGTTAGTTTTGTAACACCCAAATTCCTGTTTCTCTGGATTTATATTTTTCTGGTTATGAAGTTCAGCAGGTTAGCTACAGTTTAACTCTCGAGCATAGTTAATGACACTGGTGTCCCTGCAGCAGTAACAAGAGTTTGCTGTGGAAGTTACAGTGCACTTACAGGAGGGAACAAGGGGCCTGATCCAAAACCTGCTTTAAGTGACAGAAGCTTCTCCCTTGACCTCACTGTAGAGTAAATTAGGCTCCCAAGTATTCAGCAGCTCTCCTGCAGCAGCAGACAGCTGTTTTAATGCTGCAGGAGGGATTAGTTATGAGGAAAGGGTGTTTCACTGCATTCTAGACTAGCAGCAAATACTTATATTCCTACAGGAACAGAGAGAGTGTGCGTACTGAATGTGTGTCATGAGCAACTGCAGAGATGATGAGTTGTCAAATGGATGTTTGCTGCCTAAATAGGAGGAAAATGGTGAGCATGAGAAAAATGAATGTGTACATTATGTGTCTTGGGAATGTGCAAGCACTCAGTGAGCCGTCGTGGTGTTTTGAGCATCCCAGAGCACTGCAGTGCACTGTTAGGCTTGACATTGGTGTACAACGTAAGTGGTAGGTTGTGACCCCTCAGAGAAATGTTCAGAGGTCTGCCATAAACTTGTCAGGACCTTGGATGCTTTAATGGGGGATGGGGTGGGGAGGGTTGGGGGTGGGCAGAGGGAGTGAGAACGAGAGAAAGACAGTGGCCCTGATAGCACTGTTAAACCTAAGCTAGGATGTCCCAAATGGTGGGTCTTGGCCTCTGCTGGGTTCTGCAATGATTCAAAGAGGTCTCAGATACAGCACTAGCTGCAGTGTGCAGTGGGTCTGTAGCATTGCTGGCCCTATGTGGAATGTCATCGATACCTCATTATTTTAGGGTGCAACAGTTTGATACTCTAGTGTAAAAGAGAAATTTGAGGAGTCTTGGGCTTCTTTTTCACCTGGGTTATTTGTCAGTTTTGGAAGCAGTAAACAGTAAGTGTAGGGGTAAGAATCAGTAGCTGGAACAGTATGTGTTTGTGGGGAGGGAGAAGGGAAAAAGCACAAACTTCTTCAGACAGCTTTGTGCCACTGAATCATGTGGCTGCTATTCTAGAGGTCTGCAGTAGTTCATTTCTTTCAGGGTAAAAGGCATGAGAACAGGCTTTAATTACTGACTGCAAATGTTTAAACTGGCCTGAAAACTGCTAAGTGCGTGGATGCTAGGAGCTCAGCACCTATGGGGTTGGGAGAGAGGGTCAACTTTTGTATTTGGTGTTTGCAGCTGGTTCTTCTTTCTCCCATCCCGGCCAGAGCCAGGCTGCTGCCCAGGTGGGTTGTGTGAAGGCTGCTGAGCCAGAGGTGGATTGCTGTGTCTAAAAGACTGAAATGATGGTCAACACTACTTGCTCAGGAACAGACTCTTGTTTTTTTGTAAACAGACCTGTGAGAAACGAATAGTCCATGGAAAGATCATCTAGCTAGATAAAGTGGGAAATTATAAAGCATATCAAGTAGCGTAAGAAGATAAGAATGCTTCCCAGGACACTGGTGCATTTGAGTGAAAGGAAATCACAGAATGATTAAATCTGTCTCAAGAGAGAAAAGTTCTTACAAATATTTCTAAGACCTTGGTAATTTGATGCAGTAGTTACATCTGTAAAGTAGCACGGAAATGCTGTGTCTTCAGGTCTTTAAATTCAAAGATTATTATGTAATTCAGAGGTATTTATAAGGGTGTTACTGATTTGCTCCAGTCAACAATTCTGACTACTAGTTTACTAATGCATCAGACTTTCTAATAAATATTCATTAGTATTTCTATAAATCAGTTAATCAGTGATTAAGACTAAGTAAGACACTAGAAAGTACATGTTACTTCTACATGTAATATAGGTTGAAAGGAAAAAGGGTTCTACCCCTGTCTGCAATTACTTTACATTGGAGTTACTCTTCCTCATTACAAATAAAATTACTCTTGACGTGTTAATGTGACGGGAGTCAGGCTGTAGATCTATGTCTGTAGTATCTCTGTAGCTAATATATTTATAGTAAAGAGCACAGAATGGCAAATGCTGTTTTGTAATGGGGGGCATGAAGGTGCAGCTTATAACTAACTCTTCGCTAAAGCGAGAGGGAGAGCTGTCTAAGCAATAAGTGGTGCTTTCACTCTACAATAACATTCTTTTCTGGCACACTTATAATGTATTTTGAAAGGATGGCAAAGTGAGACTTGTCTGTGACCAAATAGTAACTGTGCAGCTGCTGAGGCCTGCATTGAGAACCTCCTTATGTATTTTAATTCACCGCTGTGAGAGCCTCCCAAAATAGGCCTGAGTAAAAGGAGCAATGGGAGAAGGTGAATCCAAACAAGAATATGCTTGCACTGTTTGCAGGTGTGATAATTTCTGCAATTTAAAGCAGCACAGAGGCTGCTCTTCTCTGTGACAAGGATTTTCAGATCAGTATTCAGCCCACCCTAGAAACGCTGTCAGTTGAGGATTCCCCTTAGAGACCTTATTCACCTTCTCCATGCATGCTCCCAACTGTTGCGCTAAACTAGCGTATCTGTGGGTTTAGTGCTGATGAAAGGTGGTCTGCTGACAGCTCTGAAGACGTGTTAAATCTACAGCCAGGCATGAGCGTCCTCTCTGCCGTGGCTCAGTGCTGATCTGCAGGGTGGCCTCTGTTGGGACAGACTGCTGCCAATTCTTGTTTAATCCTTGCCCGTGCTGGGGCCACTAGCAAAACCACTAATGGGTGCCACTTGTAAAGGCTTTTCTGATATGTATCAACAATTCTGACTACCATCTCCTCCACACCAGCTCCAGTGCAGCTGCTGACAGTAAGGGCTTGCTGTTGCTACTGGAGCTAAACTGTGTTTGTGTCTCTGCTTCAGCGTGGAAGCCGGTAGTGTAAATTCCCTGAGCATCCAGGCTCCCCAGAGGGACAGTTGGGCCACAGTAACAAAACCAAATAACTAAAAGAAAAAGGCAGGAAAACACGGAATTCTCTGCAGTTCTCTAAAGAGATTTTCCCAGAGGAGAAGAGAAGCTCCGCTACTGCCTATTTTCTGCTGGGATAGCTTTGAGGCAGTCTTCAGGCCACCTCTCTCAGGTCTCAAAAGAAAGATGCTCTGCGCTGGGGACAGTAGCACCAGAAGAGGGTCTGTGGGAGATACATAAATTGTCTCAGCTAGGTGTCTGTAGTAAGGAAAGCGTTTGAAGTAGAAGAGGGGTAAGGGTGGAAGAGTAAGAAAACATGAAACAAATTGAGGCTAAAGAAATTCACCCTTACAATTGTGTGTTAAACAGCCTTGTGTCTCTCAGACTCACGTGTCTCTCAGGATCATGAAGTACCCATGAGCCCAGCAGCAATAATCTTCTGGGATTTTCCCCAACTTCCCAGCTGGATTGACTCTTTCTATCCTAGTAGTTTTTCTGGCAGCAAGAAATAATGCACGGGGTTGTTTCCAAAGGTGATGTAGCTCCTGAAGCCCATAGATTTCTGTATCCTGTGCTAGTGGCTATAAGCACACCAGACTGGTCTTAAATACAGAAATGTGGGGATTTGCCTTGTGCTTGTTTGAGGTGGGTTTTTTTGCACAGGATATAGTTGCTGTTTTAAAACCTGCACTGTGCTTTGGTATGATATGGAGGTAAAACTAGGTTTTCTGCAGTCTGAAGGGGAAGGTACCTGGATGTCAGATACCCATGGGAGACAGAGGGAAAGGGCAGAAATTTGGAAGAAAAATACCTAATTGGAGCTTTGAATGGAAGCTTAAAGGGTACAGGGGAAGAAAATTAAACTTGCATTTGACTTTTACTTCCATAATATTATTTTCTGAAGGACTTAAGAGCAAATGAAAAGGCTTTAACATGCAAGCAGTTCTCTTTTCTGTAGTCAATTTGCTCCATTCAACAATATTCTTTCTTTGCATCCACCTCACTTAACATAGGTCAAGTAAAGAAAGAAGCACAGAAATAATTGAAAAGCACTTCACTGAGGAATAACAAGTGATTTTATTTTATTTTTTTTTTGCCTTGTAGCCAAGACAGAGCTAAGTAATTATTTGTTAGAGCTAGGAATCAACATCTAAGCATTAAGGAAGGAAATAAAATGTTTTCTTTGAGTCTCCCACCTGCTATGCTTCTACTATCTCTAGGCAAAAGCAAAGAGAAGAAAAAGTAGCAATGTTCTTGTGTTCTACCATCCAGGCACATGGCTGAAGGCTTGATTTTGGCAGCAGCTGACAGCTTTTCTCCTTTGCTTCTACTTTGTTTGTACCTGCTGGTCACAAAATCTAAAAATGCAGCTGTTTCTTGTCTTTATTACCTGCTGATTATTATTAATTTGCCTCTGTTGTAATCATGATATCGTGATAAGGCACCCGCCACCCTTGGTTCAGGGGTGCTTGAGGTAAGCTGAACTGCAATTTTTTGCTTTCTCTGCCAGAGCAAGTCAGCCCACATTCAGCAGGTTGTCTTGTTGGAAAATATTTGTTTGCTGAAATGACAAATTCTTTGTGTTTAATGGTGGTTTTGTAAGAATTTCTGATCATGGAGAAATGAGGAGAGAGTACATGGACTATAAATTTCTCCAGAGGCTAGAGGAATGCTTAATGATTCAGATGAAATTAAATGTCAGAACTCTGCCCTGGTGTTGCCAAGTAGCAGATGCTCAGCAAAGGCTAAACCGAGAGGGGATGCCAGCCTTTCCCTTGAATACCTTCCTTCTTTCAGGCAAGCTGTTGCTTTGGGCCTTCCTGAGGCAGAAGTTGTTTCTGGGTCACTGTGTTCAAAAACCACTGAGGGACTGACTCTTTCTCAACTTGTTCAAAATTTCTTTAAGATCAGTTACAGAAAATATTTTGTATATCTCTTCTGTTTATGAAGCTATAGAAATAATAGTCCTGGTTCGGAGAGCTGATGAAGCCCAATGTTACTTAGAGCTGGGGGATAATTTTGTTAAAGTCAGCTGGGATTATCCGCATGCTCAATATTTGGAAGATAAGTAAATAATTTGCTGAGTCTGAGTCAGAAGCACTGTGTTTTTATCCACCCTACTTGAAACAAATGAAGGATATGTTTATAACAACACATTACCCCAAATACTACCAGTAGGGATCTCTTTAAGAAAAGCACTTAATGCTGTGTATTTACACTCCTCTGTTTCCAAATATAGCATAAGAAGTTGACTAGGTAAGACTAGGATTCTTACTTGTTCTAAATACTTAAATCCAGCACCTGTATCAGTGACTCATAGCGCTTCTGTCCAGAAGACAATGTGTTTCAATGTGTTTCTTTACAAGTATTATTCAGGGGAGATTACGGTCTTTCTCTTCATCTTGTCCAATTACTCCTTCAGTGATGATACTGTATAAGGAAAAAGTGATTTATTCCTGCCTCTTTACTTCTCAGCTATGTAGATCTTTTGACTTCCTCTGGGATTCTGTTTTGCAGTCCAATGAGTTTGTTATTGCAAGTCAGTAATTCCCTTTTTTTTTTCTTTTTTTCCCCCCCTTGTTACCCTCCACTACAGCACCTCATTCTGATCCTGTGTTAGGCTTGGCTATGTAGATCTTTTGACTTCCTCTGGGATTCTGTTTTGCAGTCCAATGAGTTTGTTATTGTAAGTCAGTAATTCCCTTTTTTTTTTCCTTCCCCCCCCCCTTGTTACCCTCCACTACAGCACCTCATTCTGATCCTGTGTTAGGCTTGCCCAGGTGTCAAGCTAGAGGACTTACAATAGTGTTTCTCTTGGATAACACATGTATAGGAGAAAGGAATTTGGCTCATGCTGTCTTAAGTGGGGGGACTTTCCTTGAGAAAACAAATACAAGACTTCCGTGACCAACATGTCTTGGTTGTGATGGACAGAGTTTTCTGTAACTGGCTGGAGCAATGGTCTGCGGACCTTGGACCACGGACTCTCTGAGCAGCCACTACCAGCTGCTTTGGTGGGAAATGGCAGAGACCCTACGGGTGGCACTGACTGAATAAACAGCCTCAGGGAAAGCTTCTCTCTGATAGCTGCAGGTTGGCTCTATGCTGAGATGTGAGGATTTACTCCTCCTATACTTAACAGTATGATTATTTTGCTTTAATGCTGTTGTCTTCATGGCAGTTCATATATCTTCATTGTTACCTGTAACTGTGGGCTCTATAGGTTAACAGTGTTACTCTGTAGGTGCAACAGGTTTTAAATATACTGCCTTTTTCTGTCCCAACTGATGA
>KZ506672.1:39951-51315 GCA_002844005.1 Limosa lapponica baueri
CCAGTAAAATGTCCAGCAAAAGTATTTCTAACCTTTAGAAAACAACATTCAAAGAACACACAAGCTTTTCTCTTTCCAGGCAGAAGCTGGCCTTCACAAACAGCACCTAATGTTATTTCTCCCCACACCCCCAGTGAAGTAGATCCTGAGCAGATGCTGTTCTGGCTGGATGCTAAATCCCTTACTAGATTTTAACTCTCTTAAAGCTTCATTTATTGTTTTAATACAATTCTAGATCTTACTGGGACCAACAGTTCCTTGGTGTTTGGCATTTTTTAGTGTGCTTGCTACTCATACAAGGACTGGTGATTTCTTGTCCTTCTGAAGGCCCCCATCTTACCTGTTCTGCTCCCACACACAGAGCAAGAACTGAGAGTTGAAAGGACAAAAGATGGTCTTAAGCTGTCTTCTGTGGTTCCTGTATCTGGGGTCAGGCAGGAGCTTGCATGACTCATAGTATATCAAAGAGCAATTTCAACGCTGGTTGCTGTTCTATGTCATGTGCCTATGGGTCTTTGGAAGCAGATAAGTCATAGCATAATATATTCAACCACAGTCCTCTGCTTGTCTCCCTAGCACCCCTTTTCAACATCTTGTCTGGTTCGTGGTGGGTAGAGAGGAGAACAGCATTGTGGTGGGACTGTAGGAGAGTTGAAAATAGGGCCCAGTGTTATCTCTACCTCCAAAAAAGTGGCAGAGAGAATATGGACATAATTTGATCCTGGATTTGTTTCTGGAGCCGCTGGACTGGTGTTCCTCAGACATTTAATGGTACTCTGCAGCTCCAGCTATGGCTCTAGGTCTGTGATGGCCATGTCCGTTGTTTTCCAGGCAGAGTGTTTTTTCCTCCTGGCTGGGGGAAACCCCAAGTTTTTAGAGTTCACAAAGGCAACGTTGGTTGTTTGACACTTCAGATTTGAGCACTGTTAAATCTGAAAGAGTTCAACATCTGAGGATTACTGCCACCTGGCTTTGGAAGAAAAAGAAATGAAAGTGAAATAAATGTTACATATGTAAAAGTTTAGTGTACTTTAAGGGAAACATAGTAGTAATTGAGCTTCTAATTCAACATTATTAGGAGAATTAAATTGCTGAAAGAAAGTGTTTCTGATAAAATGCACTGCAGTATTAAGGGAAATCCAAACAAATGTGCACACGTGTTACTCCTTAAATGCTTTCCGGGCTTGTTTTTAATGAGACTTTTGTCTCCTGCAGTCACTGCTAATATAGAGAAATTTGGAGCCACTTCTTCCCTCCCATCATGCTGTGTGTTTGAAATTTGCCAGCTGAGGTGTGGCTCATCATATAATCAATGTTGGCATTTGATTTCCACGCTGATAATTATACAACTTGCCTTTGCTTGACAAGTCCCTCATGTATGTATGTTTGTTTATTTATTGCAGTTTCACAAGCTACAAATGAGCTTACACACTGACCAAGTCATGCTGGAACAAGTACAAGAGGAGAACCTGCGCTTGAATCAGCAAGTTGCTAGTCTGACAGCTGCATTTATAGCACTGCAGAAAATGGTGAGACTAACCAATGGTGAGAATAATAGAGGCTGTTTGAATGCTTAAGCCTTGGAAGCAGGTTAAACCAATACTCCAATACTTGATTTTTATGCCATTGAGGTTTTGTATGGGCATGTTTTCTTCTGTATGCTTGAGAACATAATTCATTGTGCAACTAACATCATAATGCTATTTACTTGAATATATTATGAAACGATAACCTGGTGTTCTCAGTCATGCATATTTTTGGAAAGCTTCCAAATGCAACAATGCCATTATTGCCTTCCATCGCTGTACCTAGAATAATCCAAAGGGGAGTTGGGAAACTGCTGTGGGCCTGGTTTTGTTTCTTTTAAAAGGAGTTGAAGTCTGCTACAGTTTCATTCTTTAAAGGGAGATTATTGAGCGGTTATTTAAAATGGGGGAGGCACTCAACCTTTTCATGGCTGGAGGAGGGGAACGGCTTTTGTTGTAGGCAATAAAATATCCTCTGCTCTTTATGGCTATTGCTTCAATAAATTGCATTTTGGTAGATTTCACACAGTAACAGTATAATACATTTGTTCCGTACAATATAAACCTATGCAAACAGTGTGGCTAAATTCTCAGTAATTGCTTATGGATGCTTGTAGTTTTTATACCTCTAGACATAAATGTGAGCTACAAAATGTATGAAACTCGACTGTGTCGCATTAGGTGGCATTAGTTGTCCCCCATCTTCCAAAAAAGACTCGTTTTGGTCAGATTAGTGCATGGGTAGGGTATGTTGTGTATGGATTCCTTTATCACTAGATTGGTCGGTAAGGATGAAGTGCTGCCAAGTTTACATGTGCTTCAGTTTTCTTCTAGCCCTGTGCTTGAGGAACCGTCTTTCAGTGGAAGTGAAAAACGGGCCTCAGCTCCAAGTGCTGGACCTGGGGTCAGGGTGCATGGTGAGAGGCTACGGGACGAGCAGCTGCCCTTGAGCCTTCTGTTCTCTGTGGCTGGTCATTTTGCATGTGCCCACCCCTCAGTATCCTCCCTGCTGGCCTCTCTGCTTCTGGAGGGATTTGTCTGCCTCGGTATCCGATCAAAGCCACAGCACGGCTGTGTGGAGGACTGCACAGTGGGAGAAAGATGCCTTTCAGTGTGACTCAAAACTAAGGATCTCGTCTCCTGTGATCAGTAACATCATTTATCTCTACAGCAGGTTGACACTTTAAAAAATAGAGCATGGGATGATTTGCCACAAACTGCAGTTTGGTTGTCCTCAAACTGTTTGTGGCTTTGCTCAGTAGCATCAGCTGGAAAAAGAACTATAACTTCAAGGCTAGGTTCATGAAATGCAGAGAGGAGGAAGAGGAAGCAGTGCTGTTCCCTCTCATATCCAAGAGCTGTGCGGTTGCAGCATTCATCTGGCATGTGTGGATGAAATTCCATTAATCTTACTGAGGGGGATTTGAATTCTATCTTCAAACCCTGAGAGCGTTTTCTAACTGCCAAGCTGCTATTAGGCATTTTGGGATGAGCCTGTTCTATGCTTTTTGCTTAAAATGTAGGTGCCCTGATTCTGGGTGAGGATACGTAGCAAGAGGTTGTGGATTCTGTCTTGCCAAGTGTCTGGAGAGATGCCTCTCTAGGCAGTTAGTGCTAAGTGCTTTAATAATAAGTTTTCCATGTACAGTGGAAGAGCCGAAGGCTGTTCTTCATCTGTTCAGCAATCTAGACTTTTGATGCTCCTGCAGCTTGTTTGGCTTGTGTCAAACATCCATGCAGACTCCAAAACAAATGCCTATATTTTCAAGATTTTTGGAAAAGCAACACTTGTGTTGCAATGGAAGATAGAGGTGCCAGTGGGAAATCTGGCTACCTGTGATCAAGTTCGGCGTTTGGTTACGCAGTGTCTCTCTTCCAAAGTTGAGCTCCTGAACTGGAGCACTGGGCTCCATTCCTACTTCTCCCATCTCCACATTTTCTTATCCAAGGCATAGCTTAATGTGTGAAATGTGTGTAGACCAAGCATTGGCAGCAGGAGGGAAGTCCACTTTGGTCAAATAAGTGCATGCCTGTATTAAAAAGCCAGGGCTGGCATGATCTTCCCTAAATTTACTTGCCCAAAAGTTAAAAAACAAGAGGTTCTTAGGTGGACATTTTTCCTCCCTCTGTAATCAATGCAGTGGGATTAATATCTCTTAATTTAAAATTCCTGGAGCTTTCTCTGTCCTGTCACTAGTCATTGGAAGGGTAGATGTGGTAAGTCATTTCACAGATACCTGTTGTAATGCAAGAGGAATCATCCTGTGGAGGAGCTTCACCTTTTACTGTAGAGGAAGCTTAAATGACCAGAGGATTCAAGTTAAGTCAGATGTTCATCTCCAGTATCCCCAGTCCAGTAAGAATAGCTTCTGGAGGAGGTATCGAAGGATGTTGTCTTCCTAATTTATGCATGTACCTTAGATACTTAGATTGTGCAAAAACTGCCTTTGGTTTAAAAGTGGGTTAAAATACTTTAATGAGTATAATTTAAAAGATACCTTTTATCTTGGCCTGGACAAGATCAAAGACATCCAGAAATTACATTAGTATCTGTGGAACAAATGTAGTGCTGTTTGTCTCTTTGGAAGCACTAATGCAACTGAAAACATTTTTTGAGCCTACTGGACTAAAGTTTTCTCCCTTTGTTACCAGTAAAGTAATACTCAGGGTATTGAATCCCACATGAATACTGCTGTGCTGCACGTACTAGATTTTTGTAGGGCAAGGTAGAAACAAAGAGGCTGATTTTTAAGCATCTGTTTTAAACCAAGATATGTCTGGCAATCCAGAAAAAATGTAGCCATGTAAATGGCAAAAGAACTGTAACAATCTTTCTCAACCTTGGTACAAGCTTATTGCATCTGTGTTTGTTAAACAATAAAAAAATCCTCCCTCATTAAAAATGTCTTAAGTACTCCTAGCATCTAAAAATGTTTGTTTGTTGTTGTTTATTTAAAAGACATTTTCAGTATAAATATGATGTTTGCAAAGTCAGGGGCTTTCAACTGTATCTGTTTACAAGCATAGACCTACAGCAGTGTCAGCTGTTGTGTCTCCAGGTTGCATTCACAGTTCATTAGAAGCTGAACCCTGGATGCCCATCAAGTCTGATGTCACTATGCTTGTTGCATAGCTAGGAAATGAGTCCTCTGATTCTGTGCTTGACTTCTTACTGATAAAATACTTAAATCTTCCAGCTAGAGTAGACCAGAGTGCAGAACAATCTGAGCTCCCTCCATCCTGACAATGTGTCTGAGGCGTGCACAGCTGCTTCCTGAGTTTCTACTAGCAATTGCAAGAAATAAAAGGCAAATATCTGGGCCTGGATGGTGTGGTAGCTTCTAAAAAGATTGATTAGTTAATCAGACTGATGCAGATGCCATTGGAAAAACGTCAAAGCAAAGTACTAATTTCCACTAGTTTTCTGTGTTGGGCCTTCGCCTAAAGGAATGAATATTAAAGGAACCGTGGCACCAGTAGCCTTTGCAAATCCATGTGCGTGATGTCTTCAAAGATGGCTCTGCTCCTCCTTTGCTAGAGAAGCTCTAATTTTCCTGCAGGCAGAGCAGTACTTTGACTAGGGGGCTGGCCAGTGCTTGATGCAGAAGGGCAATGCTGTTCTCGCTGCATAGCGAAGCACTCCTTGCTTCTGCGAGCCACCGGTCACTAGTCACTGTTGCGGAACGGGGACCTACGCAGACAGCCTGAAGGAGGGCTGCTCCCCAGTGTTGAAGCCCACTCTCTCTGCTGCTCACACAGAAGTGTGCGAACTCTCCTTCCAGCCTCCGTTGGCCGAAGTGCAGTAGGCTGGCTACAGAACCCTTTTCCCTTTCCTGCTGCAGCCCCTGACAGTAGGACTGTGGGCTCTACGCAGCTCTCCTCTGTGATGCTTGTGCTGCTGTGAAG
Organism: Limosa lapponica baueri; assembly: GCA_002844005.1. Taxonomy (NCBI): domain Eukaryota; kingdom Metazoa; phylum Chordata; class Aves; order Charadriiformes; family Scolopacidae; genus Limosa; species Limosa lapponica. The sequence goes on from KZ506672.1 coordinate 45,384, forward strand.
TGGGTCGTGTGAGTCTGAATGGTTTGTATGAAGAATAGATGCAGAAGCAGTTTCATGTGGAGGGAAAGTAAAATGTCCCTTTTTAAAGATCTCAGGATCTCTTAAAAATACTCTTAAAAATAAAAGGTCCCCACAAACACCACACCACTACTGGAAATGTCCCTAAGACTGAGGGCTTATAATAAGAGAATGGCACCCCTATCATCATCTTATTTGGAGGAGAGATTACAGGGAACACCATCCTTGCGCTGCAAGTTTGCAAACCGCTGCTCCCAGGGGAAACAGCAGCAAGGCAAGGAGACTGGTTCTGAGAAATCCATCTCAGCCTTTATCTGGGCCCTGTGGACGTTGATGAGTTTTGGATTAGGCTCTTGAGAAGCACTTCCCTAGTTTATGTTTGCTAACCCCACAAGATATGAGCGTTGACAAACAGCTGCAAAAAGGGACTCATTGGTGTGTGTGGAGAAGGGCTTCGGGGGCACTGACTTGGGTAATGTCTGTCTAAGGCAAAATAAAGGAGCCTTGTAGGAAGCTTGATAAACTGCATTGACAAGTTTTCTGGTAATTAGAGGGGCTTTAGCTAAATAGTATTGTGAAGAGTAAGCTTATAAACAGATGAATGGCAGTGAGATTTGCCCTCTCAAAAGTTAACTTTGAGTCTTGTGGCTGCATGTTAATACATGATTCAGTGGATAGTCTAACCTCATGGTTCAGATTTTCTTAATGCTTTCAACTCTGAAAAGTAAGAAATGACTAAATTATTTTAATCTAAAATATATTTGAGTTTGTTTTAATGAATATATAATTCAATCAGGGAAAATATTTTTTTGAGCAGTATTTAGAGCAGAATTGCCCAAACAATCCAGTAATGACTTAAAAATCAAAGGGAAGTACATTTTAAGTCAACATATCAAAAGTTAGATTATTTTTGAGATATAATAAAAACTATTCTCTTACAGGTAAAGGACTGTGCCAGGTTAGGATATTGTAGAGTGCGTGGTAAAACAACCTGTGTTGGCAGAGGCGTTACTATGCTCTGATGTCACAGTGAATGTGATGTCGTGGTCTTCTGCTAAAAACATGGTGTAGACATCATAGAAGGTCACTCACTGCATACACCTTGATACATGGCAAGAAGACCCATCAGCTCTCCAGAATGGATTTCTCTCATCCTCAAGATGGTGCCTCTGGAGAAGCTGACACGGTAAAAAGCAAGTTTTATACAATCCTGGCAAAACCACAAGGCTTTTTAAAGTAGTATACAGTTTATATGGCTAAATTTATGTATTGAATTAATAATTTGTGTGTTTGTAGCTGGGGAAAGATTTTTTTTTTTTTTTAAGTTGGAGTTTCATCTTTTCACTTGGGGAAAGACCATGAAATATCAGTAGAACTGATAGGATTTTGATTTGCTGAAGTCCAGGAAATACATAAGCAGTCTTTCTCAGGATATCCAGTTACTCTAATCAGCCAGAAGAGAACTGGCTGTTTCATGAGTAAAAGTGGGTTTTAAGACTTGAAGCTCTGAAACCAACCTGGGATTTGTTTCTATTGTAGCTGAGCTAGTTTACCTTTACTAAATGCTAAGCTAATGTAGGTGCTGGTAAAACTTCTCTGCATGTATTTGAGACATTTAAAGGTTTATTTGCACTTAAATTTGTATTTTGAAGTCAAACAGTCCTTACAACTGTTGTAAACTTTCCTTTAGGGTATGGACACTTGGTAGGTTTTCACTGCACTCATCTGATGGGCTTGGTATGTGGTTGTGTGAGATGCATGCTTCTCTGTATTTGCCAGCTAGGGCCAAATCTGGGGTGGGAAACAGAGTCACAAATGCGTAATGCACTAACAGTTTCATGTGTGTGAGGAACTGATATCTGATATGAACCTTCAGTAACTGTTCTGTGAATTACCTGTGTATGCCTTCCTTCTACTATTCTTCTGTCATGCCTGGGTGCCTATTTCTGAGTCCTTTTGTAAAGCTCACTTGTGCTCTGTGTAGCAGCAGAGTCGCTCTAATGAGAGCAAAGGTGCTGGCAGCCCATGGGAGGCTCTGCCCAAGGCATGTTCAGCCCCCAGGTTTGCATTTCAGGTGAAGAGACCCAAGCCAGGACAGGGGGGCAGGAGCAAGGCTTGATCCTTGGCAGTGCCAGGGGCCACAGCGGTAGATGGCAAAAGCAGTAGCACCCTTGAAGAAGTTCCTCTTCTAGAGTGCCTAAGGCTTTCCCAAGGGGGAGACCTGAATGGCTGAACACATCTTTTTCAACTTTGAGGACAGCCATGGAGACATCAGTCAGACAAGCTGCTCCCAGCTGGTTAAGTCAACATGAGATCGGTTTGTGAGCAGTGGGACTCTGTGAAATGCATAGATGAGCCAGCTGGCATGAATGGGACCGTAGTTATTGCTGATGTTTTTGTGATGATAGTCTGGATGCAGTTAGGTTATCAAGAGGTGATTTGCAAATGTTTTGTTCAATTTAACTTAGCTGTCACCCCTTTGCACTCCTTTGCTTGGTGAGGTGAGCTTCTACCCCGTTTTGTCTGACTGTTTGTTAAATGCTAAACTGTCTCCAAAAATTACCATAGGTACATCTGCTTCTTAAGTATTGTTATAAGCAAGATTTACCTGCCCCACCAAACACACTTGCACGCATGCTACTGCCTTCTTCCTTCCCAAGGATATGGTATTATATATTCATAATGACAAAGCAGAAGCAAGTCTCGGATGCCGATGCTCTTCTGTATCTTAACGCGACTGCATCCTGTTTCTGCCACACCAAATAGAGCATCATTTAAGACTAGTCTTTAAGAACTAGACACATGCAGTGGTAAGGTAACCTGCAATATAAAACTGTAAGTAGCTGGCAGAACGAGTGAAATGCGGAGCACACATCCTATGTGTCATGACGTGACAAATGCAATCATCCTTAGGACTAAACAAGATGACACGTGTCATGGAGAAATGCTATTACTGCATTTTGTTGTGGTCTTTTTTTCCCAGCAGCAAAATATGCTAAAATATTCCAGGAATGTAGCCCAATTTCTAACTGAGATAAGGTACAAATATCATAACAAATGCATACTGGTTAATAAAATTTTTATTTTGTTACTTTCTTCTAAATTGTGGCTAGAAACAGAATTCTTCAGTTGCAACTGCAGTGAGTAGTAGAAACCAGACATCCTTGCTGTGAAATACTGCAGTGTGCTGTATGATACAGGATAGACCTCACACTACCGTTTGGATTGCAGTGAAAGGCAATACATCCATCTTAGGATATATAAATTCTACTAAATATTTTAGGGGCCTAACTCTGCCCTGTGAAAATTCAATAGCCCACCCTCTCTTTGCGGCTTGTACGCCCTACTGGCAGACACAAATGCTTGGATGCAAAATTGGAGCCTCTCTGAACTAACAAAAACTCTTTCAGGGAGAAATTAGGCTACAGTCCCAGGAATACTTTTCTTTTTTGTCTCTCCTTAACAGAGGCTGTAGGTGTAGCCTTGACTTCCTTCATCTGCTTTAGTGCTGAACTGAGCTAATTTGTTGCAGGTCGAGACCAATAAGTCTCTCTATTTCTCTTCTCTGTGCTGGTGAGAGACAGGAGGGCAGCTTGGTTACACTCTGCTCCTTGATCAGGGCATATGGTAAAATTCCCTCTAGCCTTTTATGGAGGGAAGTAACACTACCTCTTTTGGAGGTGGATGGGAAAAAGAGGAAAGACAAATCACTTTGATAATGCTGAAGCCACAAGCAAGGCAATGAGGACGAGGCAGGGGTATTCATTTGTCTTTTTGAGCAATGGTATCAATAAAGCAAGAAGCCAGTAGCTGCTTCCATGATGCTCTGCCCTCCCACTCTCACCTTCAGTGTGATACTGCTTGCATTTCCCATACTTCTACTTTCTAAGTGATGTCTTGATGACCTCGTCAGTGCTGGAGTGCTTAATTTTCAAATGAAAGACTGCTCCGTGGGTGTTCCTCTTGTCTGGCTCTGTTGACAACCAGAATATGTGACAGCTATTGTTGCAGCTGTGATCTGTGTGTTTGGTTTTTTTCTTTAGTGGACCAGTGTCATGGTGATTTATACTTCTGCCTGGCTGATGGTTTTGAATTTTAAAATAATCTCATCAGAGGCATCTCAGTTAACCAAACACAGTCAATGAAATGTATTTGGCTATCTGAGACTAGGTCTGCAGTAACAAATATGCCACAGAGGTTGCTCTTGGGTAACTGGAGATCACGGGAGAGTGCTGTATGCAGGCTCCTAGTGCTTTCTACTCATTTTGCATATTGGAAGGCAAATTTTAGGAAAGGTGAAAAGAGCGATGAGAGCTGCTAGGAATTTTTTCATAAAGTTTTTTTGGCAAAACACAGGGTTCTGTCATGAAACATTTTTGTTCACAGCATGTTACTTTGATGTTGCTGACAGCGTTTCCACTTCCAGAACTGGATTACTGAAGATGGAGAATATTCAGTTTACTTAAAAAAAGCTTCTAACTTCCTCTTTAATTCAAAGTGTGTGTACGCATGTATGTGCACATACATGCATGTGAGCATGGAAGCTGCGTTTCCCAGCTAGCAGTAATGAACGCAATGCTTGTCTGTTTTGTTGTGTGGAATCCTTCTTAGTGACTCTTCCTCTTCTATAAAGAAATCTATAGCCCTGAGGAGGATGTATGAAGAAATACAGGCTTAAGCTTCTAGGATAATGGTCAAAATGCTCCTCCTTATCAAATTTCTGACTTCAGTGGCAAACTGATTCTTGCAGTCTGACTTCTTGTCTTCCTGTGGTACTGCTTATTGCTAAGAAAGATGAGGGGAGATCAGTAAGGCAGGACAGATCAGCATTAGTTGAAAAGTAATATTTGAGATCCTGTTGTATTTTATTTTATATGATTTCTTAATTTAGTGGCTGTCAAATGTTTTAAAATCGTTTTCATTCCTTCATAAAGAAGCATCTTCCACTCTGAAGCACTGGCCAGGTAGGATCTCAGGAACTTCAAATCAGAGACTTCTGTGTGTAAGGAATGTATTTATGTGGAGTTGGAATGAGTGTGGCTACTACAGTCCTTTCCCTGGGGCTTGTTTTTGTTAACTACAGAGTGCTCTAACCCCTCTGGAACACGCTGTTCTCATCTTTATTCATGCTGAGTAAGGGGAAGGTGTCTCAATCTGAACTGGGTTTGCTACTCCAAGTCTTATACAATAATTACAGAATTAAACTCTCTCTAGCATGCATATGCTCAAAGAAGTTCTTCTGTCTTTGGGGTGAATAATTGCTCGCTTTAAATGCTATGTATGCATTTGTGTGTGTGTATATACATATGGGGGAGGAAGAATGGCCCGGTTAACAATGTAATTATTCAACAGAGGCCTTAATCTTGCATTATAAATATGGATCATGACTTAAGGTGCCCGAAGACATAATATATTCATCTTCTGCTTGAATATCTAGTTTTAATCATAGACTTGCCTAAAAGACCTTACGAAAGATGAGCACTGACATTTAAAGTACTTCTGACGTATGCATTGTCATGTACAGATACAGTGGGCTCTTGCAGCAAAGGGGCTGAGGACAAGAGGACGCTGAATTGAAACAAAGCCAGTCAGTCTTTTCCAAAGAGGAAAACTTCATGCATTAGCAAATGCCTATAGGTAAGGCAAGGACATGTTTAGCATAAATGTCAAATCATTCAATTGAAAGGATAAAATTTCTTGAAGCATCAGTGTGGGCACTGGGGAGTGGGCTGGCAGCAAACGTGGATTATGTTAACAGCCCTGGTGCTGGCTTTGGGCAAGCCGCTTAATCTCTTCCTGCCCAGCTCCTCTCCTGCTTGTATCTGTTCAGCCTGGTGAGCTTTCCCAAAGAGCGAGCACACAGTTGTGTAACGGCAGAAGGGAGTCACGAGGCAGTTCTGCCCAGCCTGCTGCC
>KZ506672.1:154516-166121 GCA_002844005.1 Limosa lapponica baueri
CATCCTCAACCGAAGTCACACTCTGTTAAGCCGTACGCCAGCTGTAGATTTCTCTTTAGACCGCTTGCACTGTAGCGTTTCACCTCCTTATTACCATGCCATGATGAGATGCAGAGGGAGAAAGGACTACAGAATTTCTAACACCCTGTTTTTTGTAATTTAAAAAAAAGAAAAGTCATATGGAAAAAAGTAACACTGTAAGCAACACTCCCAGGGAGCTGGTGAAGCTAATCTGCATTGCAGTGATGCTGTCTGGCCCAGACACTCATCCAAGCGAAGCTGATTTGTGCTCCAGTCATTTCAGAGCTAAGATGAGCAGAGGGATGCATCTTCCCCCCAAAATTTAGGCTGCCCCACCAGATCTGGTTAGAGATAGGTTGCCTGGTGGAGTGTATCTCGTACAATACTCAACATAAAATATTGAAGGACATTTCAAATGTGTAGTCTGAGAAATAGGCACTGAAAAGGATTTAGTTTGTCGAGGAGACACCGATGTGAGAGATGAGAGAAGCTTTCCTGGTGAAAGACGGGTTCGCTGTGCGTGTTCCCTCTCTTTGGTTCTCCCTGCCTTTGCCAGGATGGGGAGGCCCACATAGTCCCTCTTGACCACTTTTATTTGAAAAGGGGAACAAAAAGGGGATTAGGAGATGTTATCACTTTCATTTTGTAATTGGAAGGGAGCCTTGATATATTCATTATCCGCTCACAGCTGATGCTGTGCTGTCTAACAGCAACAAAATTGCAGGCTGACAATTATACCACTGATGGCATAATTTATTGGTTTTTTGTTACCTAAGGTAATTCCAATGAGGTAATAAATCTACATGTCAGTAAGAAAATACTCAGTTTACCAGCTGTGCTCTATTTTATTGCCACAGGTTTAAAACTTTGAGAGCAGTATTTGCTAAGAATCGCTTTGCAATTAAAGGCAAAGAGGAAATTAAATGTTCTGGTTTTGTTACCAAGAAAAAAAAGATATGTTCCTCATAATTTGTCTTTCTGTTAATATTGCATAACTCAGTGTCTTTGTCTTTTATTTGCTTATCAGCTCAGCCCAAAGATAGTATTGAAATACCAAACTGGAACTCTGCTTCATCAGGAAACCTTAGCCTTTCAGTGATGCTGTCAGGACAGCACCAGAACCATTTCAGCCCTTTGTTGACTAACTCAAGGAAGATCGCCCAGAGCCCTGGGTGCATGGAGAATCACGGAAGGACACATTCTGCTTATGAGGACTACCAAAAGTCTGCATTCAGGTACAGGCACAGTTGAGGCTTCCCTTCAGGTTATTTTTGTAGGGAAGAGATGGTGTTTGCTGCCATGGAACACAAGCAAACAAACCCTTGATAAGAGGCTGAGTTGTTATCCAGGAGGATATTGGAGAACATCAGAGGCTTTGAAATGTAAGGATCACACTTTAATTACTTTCGGGACAGCTGCCCCCAAATTGGACTTCACCTTCAGAAAGGATAAATCACCATGTCCTTCATTCACCATGTCCTTTTCAACGTTTGTTAATACAAATAAAAAAAGATACCTCCCTTGTGAAGATAGTCCATAGAAGGAGCAGAAACATGATACCTCAATTCCTGATTGATTGTCAATATTTTTCTGGCAATGAGGTGTCCTAAAATGAACCCAGTACATTTTTTTTTCAGATCTCATGCCAACCTAAATCCAGAGTTTCTAGCAGAGTAGTGCTTAAAACAAAGCATCATGGATGGGGTTGCATGTTTGGTGCCTCAGCCCAAGATGTGAGGAGTGGATGAACTCTATATTGCCTGTATTAGAAGTGGGAGAACTCTTTTTACCTGCATTTACTCCTAGGATGAATTTTTTTATACTCAGTGACGTTTGGTCACACCAGGCACTGGTGCATGTGAACATCAGGATCAGTATTTCCAGCTTTCCCTCTCCACAGCTGCACAAAAGGAATCTTCCATTTTGTGCTCCACAAGGACAGTTCCATAAAATTATAACAGCCTTTTTTGTTCTGTCAAATTGCAAATGCATCATTGGCTTCCTCCTAGCCGCCTTTCAATGTTATTTCTCTCTATACTTTTCCCTCCAGTGAATACTATTTCCCCCCGATATATGAGTGTGCCATTTTCCAAGAGCTGCATCTCACTTATTTCCTGTCCATATTTCTAAGCTCTCTAGGGCTCTTTGTAATATTTCTCTTGCTCTCATTTGTGTTCCCCTACCCTCTCGTCTCAACTTAATGTTATTTACATATTTTATTAACCAGCTGTTTTATTCCCCCTTGCACATCACAAGGGGAGATGCTCCATGAAATTAGAGCTACCAGTTGTCCCTATAGGGAACATATGAGATACAACCCCCTTGTCTATTATTATTCCTTGTTTGCAGTCCTTCAGACAGTTCCTGTGACAGTATTTATGTCTAAGCCAATGGGAGATAATATTGTGAGAGGCACTTTATCAAACACTTTCCTGACTCCCAGCTCTTTGATGCCTGCTGGTCTCCCTGCTCTCATTCATTTTGCAATTCTTTCAACTTTATATGCATTTTTCTTAGGGACTTAGTCTTTGTAAACCCGTGGTGCTCCTTGCATATGTTTCCGTAAAGAGATCTGTGTAATTCTCGGGACATTATAGGGAGAGCCATAAAAAGATACCTTTGAAAGCCAGCACAAAAGCTCCAGCTGCTTTCAGACCTCTAAAGCTGTTTCCAAATAATGAGATAGGCCATACTGTTTCACTGGGCTTGAGGAGAATAGCTCTAGATAAACATTAGGAGATGAAAGAGATCACCTTCCCCTTTATGCATTTCCTTGTATTGGGTGAACTGTTTCCCAGTGGGGATTGAATCACATCTTGTCTCATACAGAAAGCAAGAGAAGTCATTAGCTGTGCTAATTGTTGAAGATAAAGAGTAAAAGGCAATGACAGTTTGCTTTGTGTGTGGTTAAACTTGTTAAATGCATAAATTAAGCAATTCTTTTAATTCTCATTTGATTCATTACTACTACAGTATCCCACCATGCCAGCACACCAGCAGTTTGGGTTTTTTTACTCCACTCAGTTTGAATTTAAACTATACCTTTTCTTGCTATACACATTAAATAAATAAAATTACATTGTGGTACACAATACCCAGTGTTTTAATTTGGTATTGCATTATACAACTTTCTTTGAGCGTATATAGCATGAACAAATAACTTAGTAATACTTCTATAGAGAATTGATGAGTAGTATGGCTGGATCTGGTTTCTTGTGAAGCCACAGCACAAGTATAGACAAACTTAGTAGAAATACGTGGTTTTGGCCAACTAGGATATTTTGGTTTTATTGTTTATAATTGAGTTTAATTTACATCCATTTGCTTTTGAGAATATGTGAACATGCTTAAAGCACCTTGAAGGTTATACATTTAATTAGATTGTTAACTAATGTCATACTGAGAAGTGGATGGAACTTGAGCCATCAGGATTTTCAGTGGCATCAGCATTTTCAGCAGCATCAGGATTCACTGCATTAGGATTTTCAGCTATCAGCTGTGTGCAAGGAGGGTGATAGTATTGTCATAGGTGTCCTGATGCTTAGAGCCAGTCACAGTGTCTGTTCAATGTGAATGTTGCCCTGAATCTTTCCCTGATTTTTTTGCACCTGAGCAGTGTTAAATCTGCTGTATTTTTGGGGTGTCTGTTTTGCAGAAAACAAGAAAAATAGAAACTGGTACTTGAATTTTTGTGCATGGCTATTGAAAACCATCAATATCTGTTTTGTACTAAGTGTGTATGCTACATACTAAGGACAAATGAAGTTAAAGCTCTGATCTGTAAAGCACTGGGGATCTCAGCTGAACCTTGGCATTTCAAGCCTACAGTTGTGTACAGCTACTAGGTATATATTCATTTCACAGCCTTTCACAAAGAGTAAGCTGAGCCTTCTCCCAGGACTTTTCCTGTCCTGCCCCTCTAGTATAGTTAAGTCTGTTTGTATACAAATAAATAGATTTGTACTTCAGGAGATAAGTCTTTCCCAATGTAATAATAGTATCAATCTGTGACTTACTTAAAGATTTAGGAGCTTAGAAAGACTTAAGTTCTTGGCATGTTTTATCGTTAAAATGCCTTGTTGCTACCTCTATCAGCTCACAGAGGAGCAGTTCAAATGGCATCCTAATGGCAGGGACTGTGTGTGAGGCAGCTTCACTTTCCCTTACAGGGAAAGTGAGGAGAATTATATCTGCTCTGAAGTTTTGCGGTGAGTGGAGTCAGGGCCCCTGGTGTTGGGCGGGGACCTGCCTGCTCTCCTTCCTTTCTTCCTTTCTTCCATTCTCTCTCATTTGCTACGTGCAGACCCCGTGCCTATATGAAAAACTGACATTGATTCTTAAGGAGTATTGGGGTTATTTTTATATTTATGTGTGTTAACAAAAAAAGAGGTTCTTGTTTGGGATGTACAGGCAGAGAATAAAGATTGCTATTAGTCCCAGTCTGAGTCAGGGGACCGGTGGATGGCTTCTCCCAGGAACAAGACGGGGATGCCAGGGAGCCATTACCTTGGAAATCTCACCCAGAGCAGGATCATGGAAAGCTAACAGCTCCACCTGGGCTCTTCTAGATACTGGGAGTTGTCCACAGAAGGGGCCTGTATTTTCATGACTGGAAGGAGAGTTGCATGGTGATGCATTCCCATCCCATGCCCATCAAAAGCAGTATTGTGGTCTCTGAGCTGGCACAGGAGCATGCCCAGTTGATTGAGAAGCATTTGAGATTGAAGGATGATCAAGGCTTGCTATTTAACCCTTGCAGCTTTGAATTTGACCGTTTCCTTCAGCCAGCATGGCTGTGAGGCAGTGCCTTGCCTGGAAGCAAGCTGGCATCTCTGTGTTACATGCTTCAACAGCTTCCAGCACCAAATTCCCATGTCCTGTCATTTGCTTCTTTACCAGTCCTGTGTGTTGTATCAAAAACTCCTGTAAGCCCCATTTTATGTTCCCAAGTTTCCCCAGCTTCACTAAATTCAACCCAAGGTCTTGTTTAGGGAAAGTCACACTACCCTAGACCTTCATTATTCACTCCATTATCGACCAGGATTCTGCCATTTATAATGTTAACATCTTAAAAATGACCTTTTAAGACCATTTTAGGAAGTCTCTTTCCCCATCTGCTTTTTCCTGTCATCCTACTAGATATATTTTGGCACCCAAAACTTTTCCTTCATTTTCCTTGCACAGATAGAGAAATGGGAGATCAGGAAGATCTTCTGTATGGTTTAAAAGTCTTCTCCCATTGGCTTAACTGGCTCTATACCCTTCCAGAGGGTAAAAATATCAGGGATTTCTCTTTGTTGCTGATGTTATTCTGGTTTTAGAGCTGCTGCTGGAGCTCCCGGATTGTAGCAATGTATGTGGAAAGCAACTGCGTGGATTTGAGTTGCAGCATTTACATCTGTATGTGTACTTCATGTGTACCTGATGACTTAGAAACTGACAAAAAAAGCTCAGGTTTAAATAATGTCTCCCCAAAACCTTTTACGCGAGCCAGAAGAGGGGGGGGTCCTGAAGGTGAGGAGCCCCAAGCGTTAGGTTCACTATGCATGTCTTTGGCCAGGGAAGGGGCAGTTCCCCGCTGCTCTGCTTCCAAATCTATCAATGCCAGCGGCAGCCTGGAGGCAGCCTGGCTGTCTTGAGCAACTGTGACTCACTGCTACACCACACAGCTGAATTATTTGGGGTGGGTGGGCAGTATTTGTCACACTGTCAATGAGGATTTGGCTAAGACAAGCAAGCACATAGGCTGTCTGGGCTGTTGGGTCAACCTTGGCTATACACACAGAGGTCTATGACTTGAACTTACTAGAACAAGACAAATGTGGCAAGGGCAAAAGCATTACATTCACAGAAGACAGAGATGACACTGCACCAGTGCTAAATAATGAAATTTATTGCACTAGATGCCGCATCAAAAGCTGAATGATTCTTAAACTTCATTCACAACCTGTCTAATAAGACCTATGATGAGTATTACAGTCTGGGACCGAGTGTTTAAAAGTGCTCCCTTGACATGTGTGCTACTTAAAGGAACACTCAAGTGATAAATTTGTTTTCCAGTGCTTAAGGGAGATTGAGTGTTCCCCTGCTCGCGCAAGAAGTCCCTGATCTTACTGCAGATGCAAAACAGTCCCCGCTTTGCTGTGATTCTGAGACAAGGAGGGGATGAAATCTCACTCTTGTAGCATAGAGTCTCTCTGAGTTAACAACAAAGTGTTAGTAATGAAGATTTGTCTTCATCCAGGAAGGAAAAAGCAATGAGTGGCAGGAAGAGAAAAGTATACTGATGGATAGGAGGACTTTTCTAAATTTACGAAGGCACAATTCCCACTAATCATACTATCCTAAATACCCAAGACAGCCTTAGAGGTTGTAGCCTATATAGATTTAGACAAAAACAAATCAAATGATGAACTGATGACTTTTTCCCCCACAAAAATCTTATAATTTCTGTAATGGATGCTACCTAAATGTGGAAGAGAAATAGAATATACTAATTTTAGTGTAAATGGATGTTTTCAGATGAAAGGCACTGCATAAAAAGTGGAATGGCAGTGCTGTAAATATTCTGCCTATGGTACATTTACTTACCATTAATTACTGACATCTAGGCTAGTTGTTATAAGGAAATACATATATTTTTTTCAATTAAGCAATGCTTTTACACTTTCAAATCAACGTCTGTTCTTTCAGTGCTATTGGAAATTTAAAAATTGCTGAAGTTGATCCAGGTGGTTATTTTGTAAAGATCCTGAACTGTGCCCCTGAAAAAGAGGAAAGCATTGGGGATTATCTCTTGAAGCAGGACGTCCAAAATCGACCAGTGGCTGTGTTTCGTTTTCCCCCTGAGACCAGGATGGGGCCCAACTCCACCGTGACAGTGAGTGTGGGGGGTTTGAGTGCTTTTTCTCAGCTAGCAGACTAGGATACACTGTTAGCCAGATGGTATAGAGTCAAACTTAAGTCTCTATTTTCAGAAAGACTAACACTCACTAATAATGATGAATTCGAAGAAGCTGCTAATGTCCATCATCAGTACAAGCCTGGCATTTGCATGACATGTCCAGCATTTGATATTGCCAAGCAATGGGAAGCTATCCTGGAAAGTCCTTTTTTGATACATTCCTTTTTCCAGCCAGTGCTCCCACAGAGAAGCTCCCCGTACTGTTAGAATATTGGGTTGTGCCAGTGTTTGCCAGCAGAGGGTGTGAATCCTGGATCGGAAACCCACAAATGATAGAACTGCAAAGGAAATTAGTTTTATGTGTTGCTACTGAAGCAATTTATATGTTTTTGTGTATAATCTGAATTATACACAAAAGTTGAGGTAGGGTCTCAACTGAAAATAAAAAGAAAAATCATGTTGCTTTCCAGATGGTGCCAACTATCTGAGAGCAGCTGTTATCCAGCAGAGAAATCCATAAACCATTGTTCTGGCCATGGGACTCTGTTCCTGCCTTTGCCTTGGATGACTTTAGGCAAAATGATGACACTCTGTGCCTTCGTTTCGAATTCTGTAAAAGGAAGATGTGCTCTCATTTGATGTTGTGCCAGAACTATACGTTAAAAATTCAGTGCATGGGCTGCTGCTCTTCAAAAATTACTTCCTCTCCAGCTAGTTTAGATGTATTTTCTTGCCAGTTTGAATAAGAGTTAGAGAGGTAAGTAGGATCTAAGATGCAAAGAGTCAGATGACTTCATCGTACCCCAGAAAAGCTTTAAATAGAAAACAACAAATATATGCATCTATGGTAATGAAAAAGGATTGAACGTGTGAACTAAATGTGACCAAGGCTCAGTTGTAGGTGTAGCTGAGGAACGTCTGCTGGTGTCTGCACGTCTATTGCTGGTGGCCTCCAGCAGCCTTTGGGATGTACCCACACTCACAGCAGGCACAGCTTTTGCTGTACTGACTAAAGATGATGGTTGCTTGGCTGGCTGCAAGACACCTTGCAGATCTCTCCAGAAATTGTTTCCTCTTAGTTGGCTTTGATGTGCCAACCTTTCCCACCCACCCCCTAAAGTAGTCCTTTCTGAAGTGCTCTGATCAGTCATTGACAAGGTTGCTGTTTCCGTCATTAAAGGGCTCTTGGGTGAACAACTGACCGAGGTAGAAGTTCCACCACAGCTTCTGTTTCAGCATACGCAAGAAGAAAATTTCTGCTGGTTTATTAATTTCAAAGGGTTGTATTCAGGCTGCCAACTCTTGCATCTAAAATTCATGGGCAATAGGGTCTGTGTCAGACAGCCAGCTAGGCAGGACTTCCAGGCCCCAGCAACAGATGTGAGAGAAACGGATGAGCCAAGGCACTACACTGGCATCTAACTTGAACAAAATGCTCAAGTTAGTGTAGATGCCAGTGTAGATGGTTGGGATATGGCCTGAGGCCTCTTTTACCACTGGTGCTTGTTTCTTTTCTTGAGATGAAACTTGAGGCCTCAGAATAAAAGGAGGCGAAGTCCATTTTCATCACCAAGCTCACTGCAGGTCAATGCAGCCCTGTGTGAGCCCTCTTACAAGCAAGCTGGAAATGCAAGCTGGCAGGGACCCAGAAGAGCCACAGCCACTGCTGTCTAATGGTGCATGTGTGAAAAAGCCACAAATACACCTTGGCGGAGTACCGCATGGTGGGCACTTTTGGAAGAGAGCATTTCACTTTTTTTCAAGATACTTCTCCTTTAAAATTGAATGAGAATTGTTTTGACTCCCAGGAAATGGTTGAAGCCATTCTCTTGCAGATGGCAAACGCCAGATCCTGTATGAACACTGTCTGCAAAAAGGTGTTGTGGTTGTCTTATGTATGAAAAATGTTTTCACAATGGGTCCTTTTGCTACTGCGTTAGTGACAAAGGTCACAGATAATTGTGTTCTCTTTATAAAGCACAACATTGTTAAATCTTTTGTATAAGAAGAAAAGTACAAAAAAATTTTAATCCCCAGCAGAGGCAGCTTCTCCCTGAACAGAGGGAATCCAGAATCAAGCAGAGACTGGAATTTTAAAGCTGATATCACATATCTCTTCCAGTGCTCCTAGTAATTCAGAAAATGAAAGAAACTGCCTATTTTGAATCTTACTCTCAGCAAGCCAGACCAAGAAACCCAGGGTTTACTATCACACCTTGAAAAATGAGCCTTTGCTAATCTCTGTTAATCCACAGGAGACATACTTGAAAATAATCACTATAACTAAGCTGCAAGTCTTGAAATACAGTTCTTTCAGCTTTGATTTCACAGATCAAATGGTGAACAGTGTTACAAAAATGAAAAATGAAATGGAAAACCTGATGTTCTTACTGAGTTCTTATATTGTATAAATATCCAGGAGCCATTTGGTCTTTAATGACTGCTCGATCTTTGCAGGTTTGGGCAGCAGATGCCAAAGCACTTCACAGACCTCCATCAGATTTTCTTTGGAAGGACCTGGAGAGATTTAGGACAAGCCTTGACTGTGCTACCATTCTGTGTGAACCCGGTGGTCAAGTGAGTGCCATGAGCAAAATCATCATGTTTCTTTACCCAGACAGCTCTATCACTGGACATCCTTCAAAGTTTTAGGATCATATTGTTAAACTCCTTGTAGGATCAAGCACAAGCCATTCAAACATAGCAAAGCTGTGATGTCTCTCTGTTAACCTTGCTTCAGTGTGGATATTAATTATTAGGATCTGAAGGACTGAAGAAAAACAGTAGATTGATGACACCAGTTTTTGAATGAAAGGCTAATGTCCTCACAGTGATCGAAGCAGGGTCTCCACAAGTGTTAATTGCCAGCCCACTGTCCTCTTCCATGTGGCTGTATTTCAGCCATGAAAGATCCAACCATGTCCAGGGTTATTCAGCCCATGCCTGCCCATTAGTAACTGCCATCATCTTGGCAACTATGCTGAATATTTTTAGGCAAGCTTCTGTTGACTTAAGAAGAATTACCTCGGGAAAGTGCCCGAGGTAATTTTTTACCCTATAGTTGTCCAGTGGCAACTATGGGTTTGGTCATTTTTAGCCAAACAGATCAGACAAACTAGTGACAATATGGAAAAGACCTGTGATTTTCATAAACAGTGTAAGCCTCCTCAAGGTAGCATAATTTACACCTTACAAGCTGTTAAGTGAATCTTGGCTTCTGGTCTCACCTTTTCACGTTTACTTCTCTTCTAGCTCAGCTTGGCCATACTTGCTCTTACATCACTGCCAGGGAATCAGAGGCTGAAAGGGAAATTGAGACGTGATTATGTCTGCCAGGATTGCTGCTGGCTGTGGCTTGCCTAGGTAGTTCTGGAAGACCTTCAGTAGCGGAGACTCCACCGGGTCCCCAAGCAATCTGTGTTAGTCCCTCACTCTCTGTATGCTTAGAAGAGTTTTCCTACTGCCTGAACTGAACTTATTCTGCCTCAGTTTTCCTCCTCCTTTCCTTCTTGTCCTATCTGCTGTGGATGTGGAGAACAGATTCCTTTTTCTTCCTTCAGCAGTCTTTGACATCCTTGCAGAATTGTCATGTACTCTTTTCTCTCCTGTGTTTGGTTTACTTAATTGGCGTAGTGGAATTTCAAGCCTCTTAGATGATGAGTCTACACTACATGTATTTAAAGACTGGAAATGAATGCTAAAGACTGAAGTAAAAAAACTGGAATTTGGTGGTTGCAATTAGTATTTACCTTTCAAATTATAAATAACTCAGAAATACACTGGACCGCCTACTCTTTGAGCCCATCCTGGTTTGTCTACAACAAGCAATTATCTTGATGAAAAAATGTAAAATATAAATAAGCAGTGATACACTGGGGGTTTTTTTCAGGCTGTGGCTTGGTACACTCCTCTCTACTGGAATGGAAGGCAAGGATGTGTGGCAAAAGAAGAAAGTGAAAAATTTGAGAACATTGTCATACCAACTTTTTCAACAATAAAGCAGAAAGAGACATTGGAAAATGAACAGGAATTTACAATAACTGATACAGAGTGGAAGACAGCTGACCCATGGCAAACTAGAAAAAAAAGACAAAGCTTCATTAAAAGGTATCTGATGTTCATTGTGTGTACTCTGTAATTGCAGCATTGTGCCAGACTGGCTCTGTAAGTGAATGCTTTTAAATTAATATCTTGGTAAGCAATTTTTTAAAAGCTTTGGAATTTTTAAGAATTAACCTTAAAATTCAAGCAGGAATCCAGCCCAAAACTCCTGATAGGAGTGTGTTCATTGTCAGTTAAGACTAAGTGGAAAGTAAAATCCAAGTAAAATTCTTCTTAAAATGTGACTTTATTATTACATATTATCCAGAGTGTTTGGATGGCACCACTCAGAGACTGCAACTTCAAAAGCTTTCAGCCAGAAATGTTAATATTCACAGAACTATTTACTTTCGTCTTGAGAAGAGTGGGCCTGAACTCAGTCTTCTCTCAGCCCACTGTGCTTTGAAGTGGGCTAGGGACTGATAACAATTGCTTTCTAAAAACTGTCTTCTAGCCTGTGTATTAAACTTAAAATTGGCAGCACTATCAAAAAGTATGGTTCATTGGTCTAGCTGTGGAGAGTTTAGTTTGGCCACCCAGATCTCAGTCAGGAACTCCTGAGCCGAGCCATTGACTGTT
>KZ506673.1:0-18218 GCA_002844005.1 Limosa lapponica baueri
AAAAAACCCAAAATACAGAAAAAATGTTGTAAAATTTCCACATAAAATCTACATCATCATTGTTTCTCATAATGTATAGAGATTTTTTATATATATAATGTATAGAGAATTTAAATACTTATATTTATAAATGTATTTATATATATTATATATATATATATTTATATATGTTCCTGTGTTCCAGATAGTTATCATGTAAAAAAATACATGGAGGGGCATTGAGTGTTAGTGGGTTTTGTGTGTATTTAACATAATAAAGGACAAGAAAAGAAAATGAAATCAGCCAATTTTCTTGAGCTGTGAACATCTGCAGGGACAGCCAACTTCAAAGTATTGTAAACACTTTTAATTAACTAGCAAGAATTAATGAGTTAAATTTTAAGAAAAATTAAACTAATTGTGTTTGTCAGGAAGTGTAGTGACAGGACAAGGGCTAATGGTATTAAATTGAAAGAGGGGAGATTTAGATGAGATATTAGGAAGAAATTCTTTACTGTGAGTGTGGTGAAGCACTGGAACAGGTTGCCCAGGGAAGTTGTGGATGCCCCATCCCTGGAAGTGTTTAAGGCCAGGCTGGATGGGGTTTTGAGTAACCTGGTCTAGTGGACGTGTCCCTGTCCATGGCAGGGGGATTGGAACTTGATGATCTCTAAGGTCCCTTCCAACTCTAACCATTCTATGATTCTATGAAACTCATTTGATTTCTTTAAGCTTCGAGAAGCATAAAATTTGTTCCATCATTTACTTTACATTCTGATGTACTATTCCTTAGCAAGTAAAGCCAATTTTTATCCCAAGAGAAATATCCTTCACTGAATTTCACTGAATTTCACTGAATTTTTTTTTTAGAGTTGGAAGGGACGGTATAGATCATCTAGTCCAACTCCCCTGCTGAAGCAGGATTGCTTAGAGAATGTTACTCAGGACTGCATCCAGGCGGGTCTTGAAAATCTCCAAAGAAGGGGACTCCACACCCTCCCTGGGCAGCCTGTTCCAGGGCTCTGTCACCCTCACCGTGAAGAAGTTCTTTCTCATATTCGAGTGGAACCTCTTATGTTCCAACTTGTGCCCGTTGCCCCTCGTCCTGTCACTGAGAACCACTGAGAAGAGTCTGGCTCCCTCCTCCTTCAACCCACCCTTGAGATACTTATAGGCATTGATAAGGTCTCCCCTCAGCCTTCTCTTTCCCAGACTAAAGAGTCCCAGCTCTCTCAGCCTTTCTTCATAAGGGAGATGCTCCAATCCCTTAATCATCTTTGTTGCCCTTCGCTGGACTCCTTAATGACATAGCAACAGTTTTGTTTTACTTACTACCCCAGGCCACAAAGTGAGATTTAGTGGGAGTTGTACTTTTTGTTTAGCTCTATTTTCCCCTAACTTCACACCAATAATACATACAGGAAAAATCAGGAGAAAAAAAATAATTAGTTTTAAGTAGCAAGAGACAGAAAAAGTGGCAAGAAGAGAGTGTATAAGTACTTAATAAACAAGAAACTAGACCTACTTCAAATTGGAAAAGTTATGGGGTGTTGCATTGCATTCTTAGATTACATGTATATGAAAAGGTAATCTGTGACAAGGTACATAAAATAATTAAGTTTAGCAAGGAGATAAACTGAAAGGATAAAAATTCCAGGGATAAAAGCTGGAGTTCAGGCAGGAAGAAAATGGACAAAACAAAATCATATTAAAGGATGTCTTGGTAGAGCATCTGTGTTCTGTTCCTTGGGGCCTGATGAAATAATTCACCAGGGCATGCCAAAGGACTTAAGGAAAGTCACTTAGAATCACTCCAGTATCTGTAAGAACTTGAGAGAACAGATGGGGTCACAGATGACTGGGAAATTGAGTATACTTGTATATTATGTTTGGCAGGGGGACTCTTTGTCTCACTAACTGTAGGAGTATATGTGACATATCAAAACTACAGCAGAATGATTGAATCTGTTCCACAAAACACCTCATAAATAAACTAAACTTTAGTTCTTACAGCCATTCAAGGTGTCCGGAAAACTATTTTCCAATAATAGCTATCAATAATTTGGTGTATAATTATGAAGCATCTTAAATTCAAAAAGGGTCTCTCTTAAGGTCAGATTTTCATTAATGTTATGACAGAAACCAGAGTGTAACTTCTAAAATTTGCAGATGACATCCAACTAAAAGGAGGTGCAGTTTGACAAAGATATTCAGACTCCAAAATGGTCATGAAAAATTGGTGCAGGATCTGAAATCAGGACAATGAAATTGAACTGAGACAAAAGCAAAATGCTGTATTTCAGAAGGAGGACAAATACTAACGGGGAATATCTGTGTAGGCATCAATAGAAAAGAAGGGAGTTCTAGGAGTAGCCATGTATCACACACAAAATAAGTGCCAACAGTGTGAAATAAGCAAATCCCATTTGGGAATGTAATAACAAGCTTTTTTGTTTTCAAGACATTCTAGGTCTGGTAAACAGATAGAGAGTAAAGTTATCTCCCAGCTAGCAGTGAAAATAATTTATCTCACAGAATCCAGCTCAATTTAGATGGTGAAAGAGTAAGAAAAAGAGTTTTAGGACTAAGTTATCTGACCTTGAACTTCCTGCTTGGTTTTGGTTGAAGCCAAATAAAATCTAAAGAATAAATCCAAAACAAGATACACCTACTGGGGGCAAACCAACTTGTCTTGTCTGTCTAGAGATAAATTGAACAGTTAAATGCCAAGTTGTCTGTGGAGAAAACTTTTAAGTGTCAGTCACAACTGTAGACAACGGGCAACAGGAAGACTCCTAGAGTTAGCCAGTAAGAAATGTTCAACAGCTAAATGCAGAAAGTTGTCTGCACTCCTTTTTGTAGTAGTGATTTAAGAGTGAAATTTAAGATCAAAGGACAGTATTTACATACACAGATCCAGAAACCAAATATGTCTTCTGGGGAGCAGGGGTCATTATTATTCTTTAAAGTCTACCAAGGGAAAAGCTGATGCATGATTTCTATTATAACCGCTGTTTAGAACTCTTGCCCAGAATGAGAAAAGTTTTGAAACCTCCTCCATTAAGTATCATGAATAAAACATAAAGAGATTTGATTCCTTTCACCCTATGCAGTCTTTCAAAGTTATCACAAACGCAATGAGCTTCTCATCCTGAAGCGCCTTCAGCAACCTTCATGAGACGTCCCAGAGCACACAACACATTTTATGCTTTCACATTGTTTCAAACACTTTGAACTGAACAAGAAAAAAATGCTTAAAAGATAATAACTATGTCTCAGTGCTATGAGTGTCACAGTCCATAAGAAGATAAGTGCCAGGAACTGCACAGGGTAGGTTTGTCAGGCTTTTTCTAGTAAAAGGATGTTGTATGTACTGAGGTCCCAAGAGGTGCACAATCACCTCTTGGTGATGTGGTTCTGTAAGCTAGGTGAATTTACGGATTCCATTTATTGTCTATTTTGGAACCCTTTTTAAAGAATCTGGTTGATTTCTAACACTGTATATACAGGGAAGGTATATAATCCAGGATTTAGTATTCCATTTTGAAATGACTGACTTGAAGTTCCTTTTTTTGTGCCTAAGTGTACTGTTTTTTGCTGGGATAGTGTCGAATTTCTTCATAGTACTGTGTATAGTGCTGGTTGGGATTTGTGCTGAAAAACGTGTTGAATACACACCCATGTTTTAGTTATTGTTGAGCAGTGCTTACACAGAGTCAAGGCCTTTTCTTTCTCAGACTGCCCTGCCAGTGAGTAGGCTGGGTGTTTGCAAGAAGTTGGTAGCAGAGAGCTCAGTCCAACTGACCAAAGAGATATTCCATACTGTATGGCATCATGCTCAATAATAAAAGCTACAAGCAAGAAGGAGCAAGGGGGAAGGACATTGCTCTTCCCAAGTAGCCATTATGGGTGATGAATCCCTGCTTTCCTGGAAATGGCTAAACATCTGCTTGCCGATGTGGAGTAGTGAATGAATTCCTTATTTTGCTTTGCTTGTGCCCACTGCTTTTTCTGTACCTATTACACTGTCTTTATATCATCCCATGAGTTTTTGCACTTTTACCCTTCCAATTCTCTCCCTGACTCCACTGTGGGGACGTTGAGTGAGCAGCTGCATGGGGCTGTGATGCCTACCAGAGTTAAACCACAACACAAAGTCCTTTATAAATGGAGTATGCGCTTCATATATTTAAGTATTTAAGTTGAAAAATATATATCACAATGAAAATTTCATCAGTGCTAAAAAAAAAAAAGGAAAAAAAGAATCAACTATAACTAGGGAAGAAAAAAAAAACAGAAAGGAACCATTTGCTATTTGCTACAAACATGTTACAGTACAAAGGTGTTTGTGAAAAAGTGCCAATTACTTTTGGCACTTATAAGTCAGTACTTATATTACAATGTCAGTATCTACTTCATATATTTTAGTTTTTTAAACTTTTCAAGAGTTCAAAAATCTATTGCTAATATTATCAGCATCCAGGAAATATGGTTCAGTGCAAAACCTGAGATATGAAGAGCAATGTAATAAATTGACTGCTTAAAAAAGCTATACCTATTTATCTGTCTATACCTATTTATGTATTTACATCTTTTATCAATATTCCAAAAGCAATGCTTCACCAGATTGGTCTCTTTATACTGCACCCCTCTCTCCCAGTTTATGACTTATCAGTGTCAATGAAACATAGCCATATTGCAGTAATTTCATTGTATGTATCCAGTGTATTCATGATGAACTAAATAATGCAGTATACATAGGGGCCTACTTTGAAATTATAGATAATTTGACGTATTTATGAATAGACATGATTCATATACTAAGACCAGGATACCATTGCAGAGACTACCATGGAAGATTTTTAGACCCCTTTCTAGGAAGAAGGTAGGGCTCCCGAAAATAACAGAATGATGAAAACCAGAAAAGACCTAAGGAAGAACAGCTTTCTCCTGTTCTCTCTCTTGTAAGTATGGATAGAACAGAGATTTCATGTCATATGGGAGAACATATCTGCTGATAAGGTCTTATTCTTTATGACCACTGGTACTTTCTTTATGGAAAAAGCAAAATCATATTTGCATTAATAAAATCATGCATACAAAAAAAAATTATTCAGAATGATTATCTGCTCTGTTAAAAAAATCATCTTGTTACATAAATATGCTGTAGACCAATTTATACCAAGGGTATAGAATATATACCCTTGGTATAAAGGGTATATATACCCTTTATACACCTGAAGACATATTATATCTACTAAATGTGTAAATACATCCAGTAATAATATTACAGTATCTCAAATTAATTTAAGAAATCCACATTGTTGAACTTGGGTTAAGTAGAAGTCTGTATATCACTGTTTATTGTGGAAAATGCAATTACTTGTTCTATAAAATGAAAGCAGGACCAACAATGTTAACATTTCTTGAGCTTCAAGTTGTATATTTCTTTCATTTTCTAGTTGAATTGAAAATGCGTAGTCAAAACAGCCACTATTGGCATTCACCTCTTTGTTCAAAACAGCCAGTACTGCACAGTTTGTTATCTATTTGAACAGAATTCACATTTCATCTTGGCTAAGAACTAACGTAAAGAATATACACTCTTAATTTGTATAAGGTGATAAAGATCCACGAGAAAAGTTAGGTTTTGGCACTTCCTGGACCTTAATTAGACAACATCAACATAGAGTAAATTAAGTCATATTTGTTTAATTTGTTTTAATTAATTTTATATCTGCTATGTTCATATGCTTATTGGAAAGAAAGATCAAATAATTTGGCCAGTTGCAACTGTGATGTGCTGCAGAAAAATGACTGACAATAAAAAAGGCATGTAGCAAATTTTTATGTCTCTCCTTTTGCAATATAACTGTAAAACAAAATTCTATCAAATGAAAGGTGTAATATTTAGAAGTGCCAAACCACCTAATTAAGCAACAAAATATATTATGTCAAAAGGTGAGATTCAGCTCATCTTATTTCAAACATACACAATACAGTCAACTACAACAATCTACATTATAGTTTTGACTCATTCTGTACTCAATAAATAGATATTTTCAGGGACAAGTTCATGCCAGTTCAGAAGATGAATCAAGCTTTGGACCCAATTGGCAATATTAACTAGTTCTTACTAGGAAACTTGAATTATTGTCTCAAATGTGAACATCCGATGTTAGTTAGATGAACCACACCCACAATATTATTGAAGTAATTATTTCTCTTCCGGGTGTATTAGGCAATCACAGATGATGATAAACCACCAAAGAAACATAAGGGAAACCACTGGAGGGAAACAAAAATTTTGTATTACATCAAATGATATATTTCGGTAGGTCTAGAGGTACAGTATGCAAAGTATACAGTATATGGGGCCAGGATACAAAGAAAGATAAGATTTCTTTCTAAACTCTGTGCATCCACAGTCAAGAAATATGTGGAGTATGTGAGAGTAAGGACAGTAGAAGTGATCAGGGACATGGAGATTTAAATTGACGGAGTTTGGTTTATAATTTGTCCATCTGTAATTTTTAATTAGAAATTAAATGTATGTTTCTAGTCTCTGAAAGGTTGAAGATTTTTCACCTCAGTACGATCATAGCTGGCAAAATGAAATTCTAAACTGGGAATGACCATTTCATGAGAAAAATATTATTTGATGTGTTTACTGATGTTGGGGCTTTTTTGTTTAATAATGGTAATAGTAATTTCCAAATGCATGTGGTTTTATATAATTTAACATTTAATATTTAACATAGATTCTAGTGGCACTATTTTTTATTCTGAAAATGAGTAATTATGCCTAGATAAACACGTTGTCTTTGGTGGAATTTTTGTTTAACGTCTACTGTTTCCGTTTTATTGCAATTTATTTTATATATATTTTTTTTAAAGTATCATTATTCCTATTACAAAAAATGTTTGCTTTAGTATGAATATTAATTTTATTGCTTGTTTATTATTCAACTGTTAAAAAAATCAACATATTAGCTATAAAATTTTAACAACACTGTACAGTTTTCTTTTTTCAGAAGTAAACTTATTCCAAAATAATTTGCTGTACAAACATATCTTTCATTTGTCTTGTCTTTGTCATTCTAAACCTATTAAGAAGCTAATTAGCAAACAGTAAACTGTAGATGTTTTTTACAGATAAGTCCTATCAGTCCTTAGAAAATCCCTTGTAATTTTGTTCATCTGTATGTGCCTTTTATTTATTACCTGAAATTACTTCCTCTTCTCCAATTCCATCTTAATACCTTTTCATTTGTTTTCTCCTCTCTTGATTGATCATGGCTAATAAGTTTTTCTAACAATCTGTTATTCACTAATCTAACTCTTCCTTAAACTCATGCATTATTTGGATAGTTAATCTTTATTCCAAACTTTTCCTTCAACTTCACGTCTTCTCTCCCTCCTGTCTCTTCTGTCACTGTGATTAATTACACTTTATCAAAGAAGTCTTCTCCTCTTTCCCTCTGCTCCTTTGTGTTTCTAAGGAAATCCGTCCTCTAAAAACTTCTCATGCTCTTGGATGCCTTTATCAGTTTAATATCTACTTTGATTTTTCAAAAGTTCAGATATGGCTCTAGATCTGAGTATGATCTTGATTTCTTCAATGATTTCACATCTCAGCCTTCCTCTGACATTTCTGTCTCTATTACTTATAAGTGAATATGACCCAAAGTGTTTCCTCAAAGCAGAATAAATTAGTGACAGTCAGTGGGTGTTACAAAAATATAGAAGGAAAATAAAGGACAAATCAAGGCAAAAAGAAGCCCAGAAATTGGTTAAAATACCAGTTTTTATCACATTAGCATGCATCATTTTATTACAATACATACAATAGGAAATACTGCAAATTTTGTGAATTATTTAATGTTCACTTCTGAGTAACTTAACATTTCATTTTCACGCTGGCTGAATAATCTTCAGGGTACTGGACAGAAACTTGTGTTTAATTAATCAAAGAATTCCCCATCAATGAAAGCGTTCAAGGTCAGGTTGGATAGGGCTTTGTGCAACCTGATGTAGTGAAAGATGTTCCTGCTCATGGCAGGGAGAGTGAACTAGATGACCTTTAAAGGTTCCTTCCAATCCAAACCATTCTGTGATTCTAAAATTCTAAAATCTTAAGTATTATTACTATTATTGGTCCCAGTACAGACCTCTAAGGGACACCACTTGTTACTGGTTTCCCTTGGACATTGAGCATTGACTGTATTTTTTTGGACACAGCCATCCAGCCAATTTCTTATCCATCTAAATGCCTTATCCATCTAAATGTCCTATCCATCTAAATGTCCATCCATCGCTCATATCTCTCCAACTTAGAGGGAAGAATATCGTGGAAGATCGTATCAAGGGCCCTAGAGAAGTCCAGGTAGATATCAGTAGCTCTTCCCTTGTTCACTCATGCAATCACTCCATTATAGAAGGCCCCTAGATCTGTCAGGCATGATTTAGCCTTAGTCAAGTCATGTTGGCTGTTTCTAATCCCTTCCTTGGATATGTTTCAACATATCTTCCAGGACAAATGGTTCCATGATCTTTCTGAGCGAAGGTGAGGCTGACTGGTTGGTCGTTCCAAGCGTCCTCCTTTTTACCCATTTTTCCAGTTTCTGGGGTCTTTGCCTCACTGCCATGATGTTTCAGATATGCTGGAGTCATTTAATGAGTGTTTTTACATCAACCTCTCGAACAAATTTAAAAAAAAAAAGTCTCTTAAAAGAAAATTAAGAAAAATCAATACAGGTTATTAAGACCAAAATAAGATCTTGCCAGCTTGCTTCTGATAAAAGAAAGTTGAGAAAGGGAAGTAAGTTTAAACACAAAAAATAAATATCTAGATAGAGTTTAAGTGCCATTAACTAATACATCCACTGACCTGCTGGAAGTTAAGGTGTACCATTTGAGGTAAAATTTAGGATTAAATAAGAAAATATAGTGTGGGAAAGGCACGGGTAGTTACATGTCATAAAAATGAAAAGAAGCCTGGGAATTACCCTCCAACTTCAGTTTACTGTTAAAATAATCAAGACCATATCAGAATATCTAGATAACTTTGTACCTATGAAAACTGCAAGCAAAAGTAGCTCAGGTTGAAAATAACTGTGGCCATTGTAATCGCAATACCACATGAGAGTTGATTTTTCTTTAGAAAAGTGGGATTGATTCTGATTCACCATTTGAAAGCTCTGCGGTTAACTAATCCTGTGAGGAGGAGAGAATAAACTCACCACTAGTCATTTAACAAAAACCAAACAGCCCCCTCCACATGGATATTCCTATTCAGCCTTTACTGAGTTTGGTTCCTGTAATTTATATTGCTTTGACTATTCTACCTAACAAATCTATTGCAGTTTCCTGTGATGATATTGCTGTCTTTAAATAGACAAATTATCATTCTAATCTTCAGTGTATAATGCAAGTAGTTGAGCTCGGAAGCTGATTAATACATTTCCATACAAATCAGGAAACTTTTAAAATAAGTAGATATTAAATTTACATTTTTGTAAGCACAAACCTAGCAAGGCATGGATCCAGTGGCTCATTAAGAGTTTATATATTATCTCTATTTGATAGCACTCAAACTCAACATCACACTAATCATGTGGTGGACCCTGTAAATGTCAGGTAAGTGACAGCAAACTTGTAGAAAACCAGACAGAGAAACCCCTGTGAATGTAAGAGCTGAACTATGCAGAAAGAGACCTTCAATAAGCTGACTTTCCAGAAATACTGCATGAGGCTTCTGCAGAACTTCCATATTCATAATGCTCATTTCTCTTATCTGTCAGTGGATTTGGATTATACAGCAGAAGAGCTATTATTCCAGCATTCAGTATAATACAATGATTTTTTACAGAAATTTTTTACAGGAAATGTAGGGCATTTTTTATGGTATTGTATGTAGGCATATTTTATTTATTTGTTTGTTTCATTTTAAATTTAAATTGTTTAAATTTTCATCGTTTGTTTTTAGAGTTGTCTGTTTCAGTTTATACCATTAATTTATGACTTCTTTCTGTTGTTTTTGTCCTGCTAGGTTTCTGTTGGTCATTTTTAGACACTAATCTCTAATTAGTAATTATAAAATAATATGATGCAAATAAAAATTTTAATTGCTTTAAAACACCAAATACTCTTTGCCAAAATGAGTATGTGTACCACTTCTGCATCATCAGAAGATAACACAGTTGCTTGCTATTGCAACTTTTAGCTCCTGGTTTCTGTTGTTACTACTAGAAAAAGTTCTACAGGCTGGTACTACATGTCACAGAACAAAAAGGCTACAATGTTGTAGTGGCTGAATAGATAACACATGTCAACAGTGAGAAGTACAGTGATTTACTTTAATAGAAACATTTGAAGTTGCTCTGAGTCACTTATCAGAGCCCAGCAGCTTATTTCATTAGCATTTTCATATTTCCTTATGTTTTTAAAATCAGTCTGAGCAAACAGTAAAAAGTTCATGTGTAATTTATTCTAGTGCCTTCTGAGGGATGTATTTTTAGACAGAAAAAACAGAAATATACTCTAGTCTGTTGTGCTATAGGTTGACTCACATGAAAAGTATAATAAAAGTCTAATGTCAATGTTTTAGCTATATTGTGTGATGCATATTTGAAATTATAGCTTTCAAAATCCATAAGACATTTCAACAAAATTAATTTTGAAGTTGGCACACAACTGGAGGACACTGTAAAATCATAACAGTGGCAGTATAACAAAATACTTAAGGCTTGGTAAGAATAGTGGAGGCATGCTGATCATTCATCACACAACTAACGTTCTCTTTGAAGCGACAGAATTTTCAAGGGTAGAACTTAAATTGCACAACCCCCCCAATTTTTGCAGAGCAGAAAATAATGTGAAACAAAACAGCTTTTAAGCAAAAGCTTCTTCATATTTTATTGTTAACGAGGAATGTGCATTTTATTTTGTATAATAAATTACAGTTAAGAATGAAATTGTACTGAGTTTTGTCAGGCTCACTTTGACAGACTTTTCTTTTAGCCATTACCGTTATTATTATCATCATTACTATTATTCAGTATGGTATGTAGTCAGTGCACATAGTGCCATTCCTTATGCCAAAGATGGTTTTGTACACACATAAAAAAACCACCATGAATGCATTTTCTGTACAAATAAAATAATCAAGCAATCAAAATAAAATTTAATTAATTGTATAAAGTTTTAAAATTTTTAAGTAAACTCACTCCCACCTTGAAAACCTAACTCCTAATTAGAAGAGAGTTGAGGAGACAGAGCAAGGCTTATTTAAGTTACAGACATCCAGACTAATTGTGGATCTAGATGAGAAGAATCCCATCTGATATGGTTTTCAGGAAAACAAACAAGCAAGCAAACAAACCAAAAAACAGATGAAGAAGACAATTTGCATTTTACATATGATGTGTAACTATTAACTTATTATTTCACAACATGAAGGATAGGATAGGATAGGATAGGATAGGATAGGATAGGATAGGATAGGATAGCATTCACTGCTACTGAAAGGTTAGAAAAATTAATACACACACCCCACTACCTCCCTTCATCCCCCAGATACTTTTTTTTTTTTTGTCACTTAGCAAATGTAAAATTCTGTGACATATAATTTGGCTTCTGTCTCTAAACAAATATAACATGATGTCTTTTCTTCATTTCACTCTGAATGAGTCTCTGAGCAATTTTTGTATATTACAACTGTCTTTTTATAATAGGAAGAATGTTTTTTTTCTCCACTGAGCATTCATGAGAGCTTTAAGATATACGTGAGTCTTGGAAAACTGTTCACTAAGAAGTACAGTACTTATACAGGAATTTTCTGAAATGTCCTCAGAAGTACTCCAGAAGTACTTAGCAGAACTGTCATCCTTCCAAAAATGTACCTAGCAACTGTCATTTTACAATCCTGTGTGCTTGGGGACAGGTAATAGCATATAGAGTTTATTGGTTCTAGTCCAGTTATTGAAAACTAGATGTTACACATTATGTCTGAAATTCATTATTATTAGTTGTTTCCAAGTGGTGTACTGGAACTGACGCACAGTCACTAAGCAATCTATAACTGATTATTGCTTAGCTCAAGAGTCAATTTAGTATGCTGTGAAATTAAATGGGAGTTTTATGGCTCAAATGAAGTAGAAAAAAAATTAAATTAATGTATTTTACAAATTCTTCAATTTTTCTTATAAAAAAAAAGAAAGTAAAATTAACTACATATGTAAGGAAAGAAAATGTCTTCCACGGAGGAGGCATTTTTTCTCTTTGTTGAAAAACTCAGGATTTAGAGCACAAACATGAGATGTGGAAGGCATGAGAACAATAGGGATTTAACTCAATTTAAAGTACTTAGGTGATAAATTATCCCAGACCAAGTTGGAGCTGTGATACAATTTCCTTAACCAAAAGGTAATAACAAAAAATAGACTAAGGAGCTTCAGTAAGACTGTCTTAGCTGGACTGAAACCTTACTTTAAGTGGCTTGCCCTATGAAGCTTGGGATATAGTTTATTCTCTTAGATGTTAATTGCAGCCTAACATCCCTGTTCCCCAAAATTAAACAAAATTTTGATAAAAAAGTATATGCATAGGTCTCTGAATTTGCTTGGCCTTACAGATTTGTGAAGTAACATATGATCTTTAGAATCTGTATTATTCTACTCAGTCTCTATTTCTACAAAACACCTTGATGCCTGACCTACTGAATCCCCCATGACCTGTTGTGTTTTGGATCTTAACGATGTAGAACTCCTCTCTTGAGGACCTTATGCATCATCTACTATTTTTATAGGTATGTCCTTGCCCGCACTGCATAGTTCATGTGGTCTTTGACTACCATTAATTATCAACTGTGCCTTCAACGTTATTTGGGAGTGTGGTGGCTGCTGTGGGCTAAACTGTCCATGGAGCATTATGACAGTATGAGAGTATAAACAAACATGTCCTCAAACAGTGTCTGGGAATTTTACCTGGAACTGCATAATTCATATATATTGATAAACTGTTGATAAACACTTGTTTCCTCCACACTCAAGTAAGATTATGACAACTGTGATCTATGGAATCTTGAGGGTCTTGGAGCATATTTAAATGCACATCTAATTCTGACAGTCAAAGGAGAAGAAAGAAAAGCTTTTGAAAGAAGAGAGGCATATCTTTTTCAGTCAGAACTGAACACACTCTAACAAACAACATCTGATTCATATGAAAATGATCCATAAATGTAATTTTGTAGCCCATCCTTCTTGAAGTGACACTTTCCCTTACAGTAGACAGGCAACTGGTGGCCAGGAGTCCTTTATGTGAATCCAATCTACCCAGTATTAGATTTTGTGTCCCATAGCTCTTCTTATGAAGGAAAATTTAATATTTATAAGTAGTAAAATAGTTAACGAGAAATATCAAGCACAAGATATCCTTGAACCCTGTGGATAGGAGACTCTTGTTGTGACTATGGGTTTAGATCCCTTCCAGTAGCAGATTACTTAAAACATGGTCTCCTCAATGAATGGACTAGTGCTCCCATAGTATGTAAAAGGGAACTGTAAACGCAACGTGCTGCCTTATTCACTGTTTTTTTTTTTTCAACTGAAACTTCTGGCAGATACAATATAGAATCTTTTGAATTGACCTAAACATAATTTTTTAATGAATTTTCTACTCCTATACACACTCTGGTGTGACCCCACCTAGAGTACTGCATCCATCTCTGGAGTCTTCAGCACAGGAAAGACATGGACCTGTTGGAGCAGAACCAGAGGAGGGACACAAAAATGATCAGAATGATGGAACACCTCTCCTATTAAGAAAGGCTGAGAGAATTGGGGTTCAGCCTGGAGAAGAGAATGTTCCAAGAACACCTCACTGCAGCCTTTCAGTACCTAAAGGGGGCTTATAAGAAAGATGGGGGCAGACTTTTTAGCAAGGCTGTTGCGATAGGACAAAGGGTAATGGTTTTAAAATAAAAGAGGGTAGATTTAGACTAGATAGGAGGAAGAAATTTTTAACGATGAAAAGTTGGAACAGGTTGCCGGAAAAGGTGGCAGAGCACCATTCTTGGTCAAGGTCAGGTTGGACGGGGCTCTGAGAAACCTGATCTAGTTGAAGACATCCCTGCCTATTGCAGGGAGGTTGGACTAGATGACCTTTAGAGGTCTCTTTCATTACAATTATGTGTTAAAATCAATCTTCTGGATTTCTACTGTACTGGGTTTGACTGGGATAGAATTAATTTTGTTCATAGTAGCTTGCTATGTTTTGATTTTGTGCTTAAAATAGTGTTGATAATACAGGCATGTTTTAGTTATTGCTGAGCAGTGTTTACACAAAATCAAGGCCTTTTCTGTTTCTCAGACTTCCCTGCTAGTGAGTAGGTTGGAGGTCCACACTAAGTTGTGAGGGGGACACAGCTGGGACAGCTGACCTTAGCTGACTAAAAGGTTATTCCATACTGTATGACTTCATGCTCAATAATAAAAGCTACAGGCAAGAAGGAGGAAGGGGAACATTTGGAGTTATGGTGTTTGCCTTCCCAAGTAACTCCTAACTGTGATGAATCCTTGCTTTCCTGGAGATGGCTGAACATCTGCCACATGGTGGGAAACAGTGAATTAATTCCTTATTTTGCTTTGCTTGCACTTGCAGCTTTTCCTGTACCTATTAAACTGTCTTTATATCACCCCAAGAGTTTTCACACTTTTACCCTTCTGATTCTCTTCCCCATCCCTCTGGGTGGGAGTGAGCAAGTGGCTGCATGGGGCTGTGCTGCCTGTTGGGGTTAAACCACGACATCTAGTCATGGTATTTAGCCAATGTTTAATGAACAAGCCTGAAAAGAAGATGCACGTATACTAATACATTTGCCATGAAAAGTTCAGGGATAAATTTATTTTTTATCCTGAAGAGATATTAACACAAATGACTTCTTCATAAACAATCCAGTATTAAAGTTATAAGGCTCCAAGTATAAAGCGCATAATTTTTGAAAAACAAGCAGTGATATTTCTAAACTGTCCCCACTTATGGAATTGAGTTCTTTGTGTGAATATCAGTGTAGCATACTGGCTTTGCTAAACTGAGATCCTGTGTAAGAAAAGCATAACTCTACTGATGTTTGAATTCAGTTCTACCTTTTGTAGTAACAGAACAGATGTACCTTATCATGTAATTTTCCTTTAAGTTGCCACTGCTTGTAGTTGTGTTTGCTATGACCAAGTGACTAGTTGCAATTTTGTCTTTATAAATGCTAGAATTGATTTTTGTCACTTTGAAGATCTTGTTGTGAAAATCCAGAACACATCCTTGACCCTAAAGTGCAGCTGCAGCAACAGCAGGCAATATAGGACACGAACCTGTTTGTGATCAAACATTTGAAGGTGAGCAAAATCTGATAAACTGATTCTCCCACAACCACACATATACTGCTTTTCCTGACTAGTATCTAGTGGAAAGGCATAACTGTGTTTACTGAAGAGTAGAAAACTTCATGCATTACCTTCAGGATACATAGTACACAACATATCAGACTTTACTTGGTTAAATAAAACATTGCCCTTTGTTACTCTCCAATAACCCAACTATAATTACATTTCAGAAAATAGCACTGTCTTTTGTTTAATCTGCATTTCATGTACTTTCAATATTCATACCTTGTACAAATACCCTAAAAGTCTGTGTTCCTTGTCCTTAAATAAACTAATAATATATCCACCCTTAGGGTCTGAATCAAATATTTATATGGTAATAAAGTTCATATTGCAAATAACAGTTGAGCATGAAAAAAAAATATATCTGAGATGCAGAATCTATACCTTTCTTCCAGTAAATATGTAAGTAAAATACTTCTAATGAAGCAATAAAATAGATTGTGAAATTTATCTGTTATCTTGCTTGATTCATTCACCAGTTGAAATTTAATATAGTGTAAAATCTGTCCTACCATTTTTCTTAAACACATTTCCTGATCATGAAAAACGTTTTCTTTCCTGCTGTTATTTTGTAACAGGGAAGTATTATATTAATTTAAGAACAAATCCTTTCATCCTCTGTATTACATTGATCACATACAACACCCAAATCTGTGGATAGAAGCGATTTCCCCTACCTCAAAATGAGTTCCCTAATACAATGGGAAATAAAATGAAGAGCAAGTAGCAAAGCTCCAGCTGTTCAAGAAAAATTCTGAGTTGCAGCTCACAATGCACATGTCATTTGCTCATGAAGACTAAGGCAATTAATTTTTTTGTTGTTTTCCACACCTGAAAAATCAATCAGACAATGATATAATCAGTAACAACAAAGGTTTAATGGGACCCACAGTAAACAAGACTTAATTATTGCACTATCCCTATAGGGGGTGCACTCTAGGCAACTAGACTATAAGGCAGATTAATTTTGCCTCTTTTTAGTTTTTGTGTCCCTGTAGAGATCTCTATAGCAACTGAATTAAATTATACATGGTATTAATAGCTACAGAATTTTATAAATTAATAATGCTGGAAAATTGGACTATGGTTTGTCTGGAGATAGAACAGCCTTCCTCAATATACAGAGAGCGTTGAAATAAGACTAACAAAGATATACAGGTAGTATAAATTTAAAGAACACAAAACTTGACTACTATATTTATTTTCCAAAGTAATTCTGAAGAGAAAGCTACATAAGCACTTTTACCATTGCCCTCATCTTCTCTGCAAAGGATTGTGCTGTTCTTTTAAAGTATACCACATTGAATTCTGCAAATGTAGTTAAGCCTGAGCTTCGTTTTGATCATGTTGCTTCTGCTATGAAAATTCTGTTGTGTATATACATGACTGAAATGTGGCTATGGAACAAAAGAACTACACATTACAGTCAGACCCTTGTCCTATGAGAGTTTAAATGTACCATGTAAATCTCAATAGAATGATTAAAATCACAGGTGTTATGCCTACTCTTAACTCTTTTAAAACTATGCCTCCCATTTAACCTTTAGGCATGGATATCATCATGTGCTTATGATATGACTGCCCTAAGAGCTGGTATTGCAAAAAGACTTATGAAGGCCTCAGATGAGTAACTTCTATTCTAGTGTCTTAAGAATAGATCTCCAGACCTCAAGGTTCTCATTGAAGTATCTCATGATAAGGGGATGACATCTGAAGTACCTTGCCTGTCCTGGGTCTGGCAGGGATAGTGTTAATTCTCCCCAGGACCTAGCAGGGACACAGGTATTCCATCCCACCTGAGCCATGCCCAGCCGAGCCAGCCAGGGAAGGGAAGGGACAGGAAGTCTGCGGGAGGGGGGAAGAGGAAGTCCCCCCCCCGGGGAAGCAGAGCGGTCGGGGGGCGTCCCGGGTCCAGTCAGCGAGTGGCGGTATCGTACTCGTGGTTGTATATTCCTCTGTCGGTGTTATTGTTGTTGTTTCTTGCTCCCTTTGCTGTTCTGTTAAATTGCCTTTGTCTCAACCCACGAGTTTTGCCGCCTTCTTCCCATTTTCCCCTCCTGGCCATGGTGGTGGTGGGGGCTCCAGTCTGTGTGAGCAGCTGCCACGTGGTTCTTTGTTGCCGTCTGAGGCCAAGCCACGACATTCCCTTTGATCCTGAAGTTGCTTATAGGCCTAAAATTATGTTTGTGAGAAAGCTAAAACCAGTTTGATATTAACAGTTAACTGTAAGCAATTGGAAATCCTCCCTGTTCACAATCGGAGAAAAATCAGTTTCACAGAATCATAGAATCACAGAATCATTTAGGTTGGAAAAGACCCTTGGGATCATCGAGTCCAACCATCTACCCTACTCTACAAAGTTCTCCCCTACACCATGTCCCCCAACACCACATCTAAACGACTCTTAAACACATCCAAGGATGGTGACTCAACCACCTCCCTGGGCAGCCTATTCCAATGCCTGACTACTCTTTCTGTGAAAAACTCTTTTCTAATGTTCGGTTTAAACCTACCCTGTTGTAGCTTGACACCATTCCATCTTGTTCTATCGCTAATTACCTGGGAGAAGAGACCAGCAGCAACTTCTCTACAATGCCCTTTCAAGTAGTTGTAGAGAGTAATGAGGTCACCCTTCAGTCTCCTCTTCCTCAAACTAAACAGTCCCAGCTCCTTCAACCGCTCTTCATACGATTTGTTTTCCAGGCCCTTCACCAGCTTCGTTGCCCTCCTCTGCCCTCGCTCCAGCACCTCGATATCTCTCTTGTATTGAGGTGCCCAAAACTGGACACAATACTC
>KZ506673.1:19266-48405 GCA_002844005.1 Limosa lapponica baueri
TCTTTAATTGTGATGCTCTCATTCTGTTTCCCCTCCCTGTCTCCTTGCTCATGAGGCTGGGTGTCCAGGGAACAGCTAGTTCCACTGCTAAAGACTGAGGCAAAGTAGGCATTGAGCACCTCAGCCTTTTCCTCATCCTTTGTGACTATGTTTCCCTCTGCATCCAAAAAGGAGGGAGATTTTCCCTAATCCTCCTTTTGTTGTTAATGAATTTATAGAAACATTTTTTATTACCCTTAACAGCTGTAGCTAGGTTGAGCTCCAGCTGCGCTTTGGCTCTCCTTATTTTCTCCCTGCATAGCTTCACTACCTCTTTATAGTCTTCATGAGAGGCCTGACCCCTCTTCCAAAAGTTGTAGACTCTCCTTTTGTTTTTGAGATCCAGCAAAAGGTCTCTATTTAGCCAGTCTGGCCTCCTACCCCACCTACTTTTTTTTTGGCACATGGGAACAGCCTGCTCCTGTGCCTTTAAGACTTCTTTTTTGAAGTACGCCCATCCTTCCTGGACTCCTGTATCCTTAAGGGCATCCTCCCAAGGGATTTTGTCTGGCAGTCTTCTGTACAGATTAAAGTTTGCCCTCCGGAAGTCTAAGGTGGCAGTTTTGGTAACCCTTCTCCTTGTTTCTCCAAGGATAGAGAACTCAATCATCTCGTGATCACTCTGCCCTAGACGGCCTCCAACCTTTACTTCCCCCACAGGTTCATCCCTGTTCACAAGGATCAGGTCTAGGAGGGCACTTTCCCTGGTTGGCTCACTTACCAGCTGCATGAGGAAGTTATCCTCCACACATTCCAGGAACCTCCTGGATTGTTCCCTCTCTGCTGCGTTGTATTCTCAGCAGATATCGGGGAGGTTAAAGTTCCCCTCAAGAACAATGGCAAATGACTGCGATATTTCTCCCAGTTGCTTATAGAAGGCTTCATCCACCTCACTGCTTTGGTTGGGAGGTCTATAGCAGGCTCCCACAGCGATATCACCTTTATTTGCCCTTATCCTAATCCAAACACTCTCGACCCTGTTATCACTTTACTTAATTTCTGAGCTCTCATAGCATTCACTAACATACACGGCCACTCCACCACCTCTCCTTTCCTGTCTACCCCTCCTGAAGACCTTGTAGCCTTCGATTGTGGCACTCCAGTCATGTGAGGCATCCCACCATGTTTCTGCAATAGCCACTATGTCATAGTTTTCCTGGTGCATCATGGCTTCAAGCTCCCCCTGTTTGTTGTTCATACTGCGTGCATTGGTATAGACGCACTTCAGACGAGCTAATGGTTTCAACATCTTTTTGTGAGTGTGGGCCCCATTTCCTACCAGGCCCCTCTCAGGTGTTTCCATAATTTCTAGGTGTCTATCACTTCTCTGAAATGAATTGGTGGAGTATGAGTCCTTGCTAGTCCGCCATCCCTCAAGCCCTGGCGTGTTTCCCTTGAGTTTAGTCCTAACAGGCCCAGTTATCCTCCCCTCCCCCCTGAAGTTTCCTATAGGGAAACTTTAGAGAAGACTTCAATAATAATAATTTAAAATAAGAAATCAGGATAACTTCAAAAAATGACAGCTCAGACGAGTGTATGAAAAATAGATTTGTCTATTATCTTTTTATATGAGGCATTATAAGAATTTAATATAAATAATAGTGAAGATGCAGTATAAGTAGATACTCTAAGGCATGTAGGTGATTTAGAGTTTTGGAACACTGGATAAAGAGACTAGAATGATATGAGTGTGACAAATATTAAATAGAGTGAAAACTGACTTATCATTGGTGTCAAAATAGGGATCATCCATAGATAATAACTGCATGTGCATAGCAGGGATTGATTCCGGTACTGATTCTAGTTTTGTGCTAGTATTCAGTGATATGCAAGAAAGCATAAAATTTTTAACAACCAAAATTGAAAAGAACAACGAAAGAGTGGCAAATAAGGAATGGGACTGTTTGCTAATATTAGGGTGTCCAACTCTTAAACCAATAATCAATACCAATTAGTGAGGCCAAATGTTAAGTCATACATTCAGACTGGGATTCTAGTCTGATGAGTTCTGTGGCAAATGGTCTAATGAACTTCTAAAGTTCAGAAATAGAAAATAACAAGTAAAAGTAAAGAAGTTACAGTGATAACTGATCACATCTTAAAGATGAAATTCTGCTTGACCCACACTGATCTGGAGTAGAATATTCTGTAACAAGTATCCTGTCATTTCAGACTAACAGACTGAGGTATAATAAGGTCCAGTGCCTGGAAGCCGACAATAGAGTCATTTAGATTAGAAATAAGGAATATAATTTTAATTGTAATGGTAATAATCTGCTGTTCTTGCAAGCTGTGGTGGAGAATCCATCACTAAAAATATGTGCTTTCCTGGAAAAGCTGGCCTAGTTCAGAATCAGATTAATTCAAAGAATTCCTGTGACTTGTGTTATGCTGAAGTCAGGCTAGATAATCAGTGCCTCCTCAAGGTTTTATAATCTCTGGATTTATTACAACAGGACACTAAACCACAGACTAGAATAACACTGGTGGAGAAAGAGTATGATAGAATCCTGACTACAAACTGTAAAATTGAATTTCTTGCCACTCCCATAGTTTT
This sequence comes from Limosa lapponica baueri, assembly GCA_002844005.1. Taxonomy (NCBI): domain Eukaryota; kingdom Metazoa; phylum Chordata; class Aves; order Charadriiformes; family Scolopacidae; genus Limosa; species Limosa lapponica. The sequence goes on from KZ506673.1 coordinate 21,863, forward strand.
CAATAAAGAAACAACTACTCAGTCTTTGTGTGATAGATGAATGTCATCGAGGTTGACAGCTGTCATAGGCTAACCCCAATGGGCAGCTAGGCACCACACAGCTACTCACTTCCCCCCATCACCCTGAGAATGATAGGGAAAGAGGAAAGGAAGAATAAAAGCATGAAAATTTACACAGCAAGTTTAAAAAAAAAAGTTTAATAAATGAGGGATGAGATAGACTGATGCCCTGCCAGTAACGAAGCAAAAGAAGGCAAGACCTCCTAAAATTCCATTGGTTTTTTTTTTGTTTGGTTTGGTTTGGGTTTTTTTTTGCTAAGCATGTTTCATGCATGTAGTATCTCTTTGGTTGGTTCAGGTCATCTGCTTATTGTGTCCTCTCCCAGCCTACCATGCCCCTCCCAGTTTAGTCACTGAGGGGGCAGAGTGAGAAACAGAGAAGACCTTGATGTTGTGAAACACTGTTTAGCAAAAGCTAGAACACCAGTGTATTATCAGTAGTGTTTTGGTGAAAAATCTAAAACACAGCACCATATGAATTGCTGTGAAGAAAATTATCCTAGCCAGGAGAACAGAGAAGAGATCTAATTTTTTCATCCACTTCCCTTCCACAGGGAAGAAATGGCAGTTTGTAGTCCTGTCAATCAATTTGTGCACATAAATTTTCCAATATCAAACCCAAATTATTTTCTTGAAGTTTCAGGTAGAATGTCATACAACGCGTATATTACATTAACTCATGTACACACCTTATCTCTACCAGTGTTACTGTGATTTTTCACTGACTTCATTTAGGCTTTAGGGTTCTTTAAAGGAAGTTATTAAACATTCAATATTACCACAGAAGGTGAAGATAGACAAGCTGAAATAACAACTTAGACCTCTATACTTGGTTAGCTGAATAGCTTACTAGACTTTTAACTGGACTTTTTTTGGCAACTGAAACAAACTGGTTTTCATTTAGATGCTACATTCAGATAACTAAAAAGTGGTATCTGTCATTTGGAACTCAATTCACTTTCCTAATCTGTATTAATGTAAAACAGATGACAGCCACCTTCAGCACTGACAACATCCACGTTTATTTGATCTCTTGACAAATTTCAATTTAGCGTAAAAAATTTCTGAAGTGGCTAACTTTACATAGGCTGGCTGGTGCAGTTTCCAGTTCTACATTAAATTGTTTTTGTTGGTTTGTTTGTTTGTTTGTTTGTTTTGCTTTTGTTTTGGTTTTGGTTGGTTGGTTGGCTTTTTTTCATGCTATTGCTTGAATTGCATTAGTGCAATGTGAAAGTTTCATTACTTCTTCTGATGCTGCTTCATTCTCCTGCTCCCCACCTCTTGTTATTAAGACTCAAGATCAGCTTTCACCAGCTAACACTGCTAATCTAGTATCTACCACTTTATGGGATATATGGACAGAGAGCACAAAAACTGAAGTGGAAAAATTCTGATAAATTTATAAGCTTCAACAGCAATTTAATTTGTAGGTTCCTTAAGTTTAGATTCTGCTTGTAATAATGTAGGAAAATTTGCTTACGTGCTGCACAATTTGGACTTCCTGTTTTTTAGGCAGTTTTGGATCTTAATGCTGAATTAAACTTGCAAGTCAAAATAACACTTAATCCAGAAACCTATAATATTTATGTTAGAATTTGGACTTAAACTTCAGAAAATATTCAGAAACCTGTTACAACCACATAAACACTTTCCTTAAAACCAGACTTCAGTGTAATTAGGATGATTAAATAACTGGAGCATCTGATATTGGAGGAAAGGCTGAAAGAGATATGATTATTCAGATTGGAGAAGAGAAGGACCTGGGGGATCTTATCAATGTGTGCAAAAATCTTACGGGGGCAATTAAAAATGATCCAGCTAGACCCTTCTCACTGTTGCCCATGGACAGGACAAGATCCAATTGCTGCACATTGAAAAAACATAAATTTCACTGAAACAAACAAACAAAAAGAAATATCACTGTGAGGGTGGTCAAACACTGGAATAAGTTGCCCAGAGTTGTTCTGAGCTCTTCATACTTGAAGATATTCAAAACTTGTCTGGATACAGTCCTGAGTAATCTGCTATAGCTGTCCCTGCTCTGAGCAGGGGCGTTGGATTAGACAACATCCCAACCCAGGGCATCAGGCATGTATGTGGGAATGTGACCAGGCCAAGGCCAGGCCAAGACATCAACCCACAGCTGGGGATCAGAGTCAAGCCTGGTGAGGGGAAACAGGGTCAGACACATCTCTGGAATGGCCAGGCAGGGCTATGGGTATGAGCAGAGACCAGGCTGGAACGTAGGCATGTGGGTAGACCTGGCTTGGCAAGGGCTATGGCCAGGAAAGGCTGTGGGGAGATGGAGACCGACCCTGCTGCAGTGTCTTTGGAACAGAGCCTGACGGCCCCAGGGCATTTAAATGGGATCCTGGGTCATGGGCAGGGTGAGAGGAGTCCCTAAGCTGTTAAAGCCCATTAGTGCACTCAGATCCCTTTTGGATTCTTGTGAGATATTCTCCCACAATGTGAATGACGCAAATTGGCCTCCTCTGAAAAGCAAGCTCCCAAGTACCAAGTAAACTGAATGAAGCATTAATTCTCTACTGGTCTTCTAGTAAATGTCATGGGATCCTAGAAACGTAGTCTGCATGGTGACTTAAACAATTTGTCTAAATGTCTGTAATGTTTAGCTTACTCTCACTTAAAGCTAACCCGGACTTTCAACTCCAAAAAACTGTCCTAATCTCAAAGCTATAAGGTAAACACATTTTCTTTCTGTTGGACTGCCTCCACTGTGTAAGTACGCATGTAAACTTTTAATTGGCATTAAAGGCTTATCTATAACAATCAGAATTCAATAATACAATGAGATACCTGAACTAACAAAGTCTAGCCTAACTGTTTTGGCTTAATATTCTGTCTGTACTCCTAATTTACCTTAAAGTTTTCGTTGAGCAGACGAATTGCCTTGGCTGTACTATGTACTTCTGATACAATAGGTAGTTTGTTAAAATCTAGCTTAGATATTTTCAACTGGTGCTCAGTTATTACAGTTAGACATACAGCCACTGTATTATAAAGCCACAATAATGTGTAATCTTAAGGTTCAAGCCTGAATCTTGGAAAAAGAGAATGTGGGGTCTGGCGCTGAAGGCTAGTTGCTCTGCCCCATAGGCTGTTGAATAAATGATGGTGTCTATTCCTTCACTGACAACTTTCATTCTGAAGACCTTCTGTTGTTCCACAGATGCTCCAAAGAAACATTCTCTTTAAGTTTCAAATAGTGTTGCAATTAAGTAAAACAAAAAACCCAGGGTTTCATTTCCACAAAAAAAAAAAATAAGTGGAAAAGCCTCTTTCTTTCCCCCTCGGTGCTCTTTGCTGTAGCTGAAGTGAGCAATCACTAAGTTATCCCAGGATTTTCATAAAAATATTCATCAAATGTTAAACCAAATCCATAGCTGGGTATTTCTTAAAGTTAAATTTAAATGAAGTCACTCTATGATGAAGAATATTGTTTACATCGTCATGGTCAAAAGATACCAGAATGCCACAATTCAGTTTTCCTGTCATAGTGTTCTACTGAGCTCAGAGACAAGGCTAACTTTGATCCTGGAATTACTTAATATATGCTTAGGGCTTTGAAAACAGAAAACAAATAGTACTATTTCTGATTCTAATACTAATTCTAATTTATTATTTTAGATGTTGTTGTTAACAGTACTGTTTGTATGGTTTTCATGACTATTGCCATGCATAGACCTTATTTAATTTCTTTGTATAATATTAACATAAATTAAATATTCTTACAGAAACCTCTTACTTTTATACTTCTCAGTAACAAAGTTTAACGAAGTTTTAGAATTATATAGCTGAATGGTGGATATTCTCTCATGTGGTTATTTAAAACTTGAAATTTAATAGCATAAAGAAATGCTCTCTTGAGCAATAATATTTCAACTAGATGGTTGCAGGTAGTCCTTGACTGAAAAATGTAAGTAATGCAACAGGGGTATTTTTGTCATAATATAATCATATCCCTAAGGCTGTAAAAGATATGAGATTTAGCAGAGTATTTATAATTCCCAAGGGGAGTGATTATCTCCTGACAACTACCCACTAGTTTTGCCTTGCTGCTTTTATAAGAAGTCTGCATTGTGTGAGATAATGCAACTTAATTTCGTAGAAGATAAAGTCAGTTTGACAGCAGTTTCAGTATGTTTCACATTAAATAATCTGACATTATGAAATAAGGTAACATTTGGAATGTTCTCTAGCCATTGAAAATGCTCCCCCAATTCAGTGATCCAGTGTAGTAATAAAGATGAGCAAAGTGATATGGTCAACAACCTAAATATACTGGGAATTTACAATAGTGCCGGGGAAACATTATGGAAATTTTACTGTCTGTAGTAAGTGATATTTTTGTGATTTTTTTTTTTTCCAAAATATTGTAATCTATGTGGATTTCTATACTGTGTTTACAAGAATACAGATGGAACTAGGTAATCTTTAACCTAGCTGTTTGGATAACAACAGAGAATGATATTAGACCTCTTAGCTTACAATGCCAAAGATGCTTTGTTTCCTGGTTTAATTTTGAAGTCCTTTCTAAGAAGTCACTGCTAGAAAGCTGCTGATATCCAGGCTATCCATTTTAAGGTTGTGTCCCTGTGTCTCTGCATTATTGCAGATTCAGCTGATAAAGAACTGGGTAGAACAAAGGTTGATACCCACCTAGTAACATGTTAAGCTAATTATCTAACCTCATATCTTCATCATTAATAGAGAAGAAATAAGTCTGCAGGTAGTAAATCTTATTATCCTCTTACCTCAAATTCAGTAGATTCTTTATTACAAGACTTTTTTTTCCACCAACACATGGCATTCATCTTTTAAGAAACATATTTTTGTTACAATCATCCTTCTCTAGACTTTAAATTGTGCGAATCTCCATCACAGTTAGCTTTTACTCTTAGAATAAATATTCAGAAAAAGTAACAAATGGTCAAACATATTATCATCCACTCTTCCAATAACTGATTAAATAAGAGAACATTGTAATACCTAGTATCACAGTTCCAAACTTAATTGAATGATGTCTGTGTTAGAGAAACCCAAAGAAAAAACAACCCCACCCAGCTACTTAGTTCACACCCAGAAGACAAGATAACAAAGATAACAAAAAAAAATATTATCTCAAATCCACAGAATTCCAAAGACTGTTAAATTGAAATGACAAAAAATCTACTTCTTTTCCAAATTGGCACTTTCAAAAGAAATATTCAGAAGAATGATGGTTCCAAAAATAAATAACAGAAGATTTGGTGACAGATGTGAGTTTGTGTCTTTTTGCTGAATTTTTAGTCACAATCACAAAATAGGAAAATTGCTTTCTTCTTACTCATACTAGCACATTATTTTTATTGGCTCAATAAACTGAACCAGGTTGAATATCACAGTTAGAAATTACTTTGAACAATGTTATTTAACATCAGTGGAGGGACTGGTAAGATATGGGATTCTCAGAGAGCTACAGTGAGAGAATAAAGCCTAAAAAATATGAATGCTTGTTCACTCTCTTTAAAATGCATTTCCCTTGGTGAATTTCATGCTGCTTCTGTCTTTATTTTTTTAATGCTCATAGCAATTGAGTTTAACGTATACAAATTCTTAGAGAAACTAAATTCAGTCCCATGGGTAAGTAATATTGGTGGAAATACTCATATTTTTGTTCAGTCAGAGAATACAAAATATAGTGTAAAAGTTATTTGAACAACCAAATCTAAAAAAATATAGCTAGAAAACACAGCATAAAAGATACATTACAAAGAACGACTGGTGGAGAATGAAGTAGTGATCACTTTATAGTAAATTTGAGCAAATGAAATTGAGGGAAAGCACCATGATGCCCTTGCCTTAAAAAAGGAGAAAATTAAAAGGTGGAAGACTAACTCCTAAAAAGTATTGCTACACATGGTCCACTTAATTATGAACAATAAATTAACCTTTTTCTGTGAAAAGGTCACAATTGTTCATCCCTAATATTTAGTCCCATGAGTTGATAACAGGAGATCATTTTAGATAACTGAGCTTATTAAGTCAGTTTATCAACCTTGAGAAACAATGGGCTGAGATAAAAAGAGGCGATTTTAAGATCCAAAAAGGTACTGGAAACTTCATGGGCTCATGGACTGGGTTCATATTGCATGCAATGCAGACTCCTTCATATATGTGTAGTAAGTCCAACACATCAGGCTTTCTTCCACACATGCATATCAGCCATGTAAGACATATGCATTTGAATTAGTACGAACATTTTAAACACAGTTAATTCACCCTCAGGCCCTGTTTCAAACCAAATCCCGCATGTATGTACCTCAGACTAGAGTAGGACATATAATTGGAAGACATAATGCTGGAAAAATTCATAGAACTCAAAAGTTTGAAGTCGGAAACTGAAAATATGCTCCAGGGAACTTTGTATCAAGAAACTACCAGTATTTCTGAGAATTCTAAAAGACCCTAAAGTAAACCAAAGTCAACTATAGCTTGATTGCAGCAGAGTAAAAAATGATGGATCTCAAAGGGGTTGAACTCCTTACATGCTTTACCAAAAATGGCTGCAAGATTGATAATGTTTTTCAATCCATTTGTTATTTTATGAAATTTATGTTTTTCCAAAGACATAACCACAACCACAAAGAATTAAAGCAATTTTAAAGAATTTGTAATTCAGATGGAAGTAAAATAAGGACCGTCTTCAATCCCTATAGTATCCTGGCTAATTAATGAAGTATTTATTTTACATCTTTCTCTTCTAAGCCTTTGGCATTGTTTGACAGTATTCTTTGTATGAATTTATTTCCCCGAACAATATTCCTTCTCACAAGAGTAATTATACCTTCTTTACACTGCACCACACATGCACAGACAGAAATAATAGTTCACAGTTCAAAAATATTATTTACCTCCTGTAGTACTAAAACATGGTTTTGCAGTTTGGCAATGTAATAATATGAAGATGTCATAAAAAAAAAAAAGAAGAAAAAAATACCACTGGTATTGAGAATTATTTCTAAGCAGACACTTTTGAAGGTTTACTTGTTAAAAGTGTGAAAGGAAGTTTTATTTGGGCTTTAATATTATTAAGACAACTAGCAACACTAAACAAGAATTCAGTTACTGGAGACTGTAACATGAGTGTGAAGCTTGTATTTTGTAAATTTTTTCAGTAATAAAATTTTGCCATTAAAACATTCTAGATTTTAATACCATTGAGAAAATGATATATTCTGTTTGCTAGAGGGATACTAAGCTTGGCATTTATGATGATGAGAAATGAGGAAGAATATTCATACTCCTAAAAATGTAATTCAGAAGGAAAATATGTCTCATTTTATGACTAAGCATTTTAAACTAAAACCAAAAGCACTGTTTTCTGATAAATTTAGAATCAAAGTGAAACTTCAGTAAAGTATAATGGATTAATTATGACAGAATTTGAATTACCCAGATGTAAGCTCTGTTTGAGTCTCTAGATCTTGGCAGGAAGAGATATTGTTTGAAAACAAGAGACTGCTAATGTTGACAGGAAACATATAGGAAAAAAGTGTAGGACAATGAAGGAGAGATTGATATCAGACTTCTTTTCTTACAGAGGAGTACCGACACAGTATCCTGTGACAACATAGTTTGGAAATTCTCAAATATTTTGAAGGTATTCTAGTCTACGTGATATACATATTCTTGAGCATCAAGGAATGCTTTAATGTATTTCTAGTTCTTTATCACTGAAATTAATATCAACAATAATAATAATAAGATTAATAAAGATGAAAGTGTTTCCTTGGAACCATTTCACTAGAATATGCCCTGGTCAGAGGACAAAATTTAGTCCTGATAGAAAGGTTACAGCTTGTTTATCCTTGAATCTTTTCTGCACTCAATTTGTTAAGTGATATAGATTATACGCTATACCTCCACACATTTTAAAGGGAAGTGGAAGATGTACAATATTTTTGTTATAGGTGATGTATTAGGGTGATATACTTCAAAAATTAAAAAAAAACATATGAAGTTGAAAATATTTTGTTCTCTATCCTTCTGCTACATTCAAGGAGAAAAATAGTATAACAGCTATGAAAACAGCTATTCTGCCTCCGTCTTTTCATCTGATTTTGTATTTTAAGAGTGATTTAATTTTTCAGTGAATACCAGTCTTCAAAATGGGACTAAAATTATTTACTTGCCAGCCCAGGAGTATCTTTTATCAAAGAGTATCTAGAACAAATATATGCATTGTAGATAAATATATAAATATAGTTAACATAAATTTATATTAAAATATCAAAAAATTATGTGTAGGACTATTGTCTCTAAAACAGTAAGTAATTTTTATGTTTTGTATAGCCTCAATAAGGCCTTAACATGGAAACTATGTCAAGATTTTCACCATATTTCAGGGAAAAACGCATGGATTAATTGGTTAAAATGCAGAGGAAGTATACAAAAATGGTTATATCTTCAGAAAATATGACATCCAAGGTGAGGTGAAAAGAAGTAAAATGGATCTGTTGAAAGACAAGAAGACTGGAGATTTAAATACATAAAATGTAACACCAGTGAGGAAGACAGATGTTTTCCATGTCCACTATTATGACAGAGAAGATTTAGATTAGCCATCAGAAAAGTTTCAAATTCATTTAATTTGCCAAGGTAGTGCATTAAGTCTTCACCTCTGGAGGACTTTAAGAAAAGGTTAAACAGTCATTTACTAGGAGATGTTACATATGAATGTTCCACCCTGGGGCAATGGAGTGAATTAGACCTGGGTGCCACTTCTGGTTACATTTTTATTATTACAACTTTATTGCAAATGTATTCTAAAAGTAAAAATAACTCAGAATAATTAAATTTTCTGATTGTCAGTGAGAAGTGCTATACCTCAAGAAGAAAATAAATTAATTACTAACCTGAAAAAAACCTTGCAAGGAATCAAAAATGTAACGTGTTAGATAAAGAGTCTTCAGTTGCCTCTAGATACTCATATTAATCTTCATACTCAGACTTGTATTGTGCAAGACTCAAATAGTTTTTAAATATTTAGAAGACATGGTCTATAGTTATTGATAATGCAGGAGATTTTGTGAAAAAAAAAAAAAAGAAAAAAAAAAAAATATATTTTCTGTTCTAACTGCAATCCCACAAAGTTTACTGGTGCAATTTAGGAATCTAAATCCAAATTGATATTCTGAAAAGTCTTATGCAGTTGCTACTTAACCTCCTAGTAATTTTGATAATCCAGTATGGATTTAGTATTAGCCTGACACCTGAAGCTCATGGCCCAACATCTCTTAATTTTAATTCTGCTGAGACAGTTGGAATTTATCTCACAGTCACCAAACCAAGATCCAATGGTCAGGCATTTTAGAATCATGGCTAAATCATCTGCAAAGAATATGCTAGTACAGCTAGGGCTTTTATTATTATGTAGTTACAGCCAGAGCAAGAGATGATAGGAACACATCAATGATCAAAGAATTCTTTCAGGACGCATGAAACATATTACCCGCACTTACCCCCACTTTCTGTCACAGGCAATTTAAATGTGTATGCAGTTAAAGAATCATAGAATCAGAAAATCAAAGTAGTACAGAACACTTGGCCTTGGAAGTTCAAGCAGGGTCAACTGGACCAGGTTGCCCAGGGCCGTGTCCTGTTATATTTTTAGTATCTTTACACATGGAGATTCCACAACCTCTCTGGGCAACCTATTAGAGTTGACCACCTTCACAGTAAAAATTATTTTTCCTATCTTCAGATGGAATTTCATGCTTTATAATTTGTGCCCATTGCCTCTTGTCCTGTCAGTGAGTACTGCTGAGATGAGTCTGGTTGCCACGTCTTCATTCCCTCCCATCAGGTATTTACAAACATTGATGAGATTCCCCTTGAGCCTTCTCTTCTCCAGGATGAACAGTCTCAGCTCTTTTAGCCTCTCCTGTTATGTCAGATGCTCCATGCCCTTAATCATTGTAGTGGCCTTGTGCTGGGCTACCTATAGTAAATCTATACCTTTCTTGTTCTGGAGATCCCAGAACTGGACACAGTAGTCTAGATGTGGCCTTACCAGTGCTGAGTAGAGAGGAAGGAACACCTCCCTTGACCTGTTGGCAATGTTTTTACTAGTGCTACTCTGGTTACCATTATACTTCTTGGTGGCAAGGGCCCATTGCTGGCTCCTGTTCAACTTGCTGTCCACCAGAACCCCAGCTCTTTTACTGCAAAGCTATTTTCAGGATATTTATAGGAGTTTCATAGCTACAGTAAAAGCATATTTCAGTAGTCTTTTTTTTTTTTTTTCCCCGTTAATCCTTTTCTGTATGCCCATTTCTTTCTCTGCCCTCTTCCTCTGGCACTAGTATACTTTCTCTTCCTATTTTTGTCGTTCTCCTGTCACAATATTTCTTCATCCTGCTTTGACTTGTGTGGCTCTATTTAAGGCATTTACTAACTCTCTAGTTCAATACATAGCTTGTTCCTATAATTTATAGCTGTTAAAAGTGTGTACAAAATAATGTGGTTATGAGAGGAAAATGACAATAATAATAGTAAACTGTGACTACCAGTTATCCTGACCTGATTTCTTGTGGTGGGGTTTTAGGAATTTAAAATATGTTTTGTAGCATCATATGCAGATGTAAGAATGAATTGTGCATTTCATTCCTGCCTTTCTGAGTGTTTCATTGTGTGCAGTCATGGCACAAAATCAAGGATGACATATTAGCAGGTAAAACACTTGACATCCATCACTGATGAAACACATTCAGCCAATGCATATACTTAACCTCTGTGCATATAAGTTAAGGTCAAAATCTGTACTTTATTGGTTCTCAAAATCTGGGAATATCATGTGTAGGACCGTACATGTTGGTCATGATGGTTTGAAAAAGGGACTTTATACATATTTGAAGAGTAGTGCCCACTGAAATTGTAGAAACTAAATGTGTATATATTATCATGTGTGTATATGAGTTGTTATCTGCCTATGTATGCTTTAAAAAAGAGGGAGACTAAGAAGTGTGACTGGTCTGCAAGTATTTCAAACAGCCCAAAGCCAGTGTATGCTTTTTAATGCACTGCCTAAAATGTGTCAGTTGACATACATCTATATATATGGTTCAGTCGTGATTCAAGTCAATAAAGTTCCAGTCAAGTCAAGTCCCAATCAAGTCTATGAGAATTTAGCCACTAATTTTAACGAGAGTTGGACTAAGCTCAGCATCAGAATGAGGAAAATAAATAATGAAAAAGTATTCCTTATTATTTTTTTTAAAAGTATCCAAATGCAGTTCACTTGGTGTGACCCTGAAAAACTCACAGCAGTATCAAAAAACAGTTGTGTAATTAGATGCCAAATTAATCCACCTGGACCAATTAACCCAGAAAAGGCTCCCAGGCTCAGTAATGCAATGTCAACAGAAATAAAATCAGAAAGGAGAAAAAGGTTGAGTGAAGAAAACTTCTTACAAAAATCAGAACAGAACTAGGGATGATTATAAAAAAGTCTGGGATCACAGAGATCTCAGAGACAAGTTTGCACCAGAGCGCAAGATAATACTACAAATCATCACATCGTAAAACACATGTAATTCACTAATGCACTGAAAAAAGTTGGCAAATCACTGTGACTCTATTGAAGTCTTAACTACTGATAAGTTTCTTCTTCTGTTTCTGTTGATTTAGTGGAGTGGTCTTTTTTTGGAGAGCAGAGGAAAGATTATTTTTTCTAAATTTCCTGACATTCTAATTGCCTAAAATTGGCTGGAACACTTATATTTATGACGAACTACAATGCTGCTCTACTAAAGCATGGTAGAGGAAATGTTTGATTACTAGAACTATAACTGTATATTTATACAAGTGTGGGCTTCTGCTGCTTATTGGGATCTCATCTACTCCTGTCAGTTTTTAGCTTTTGAAGTGATGACAAAATATGAACATCCAAAATTAGAAACTCTCATATTTTTATTGAAGAATCTTAAACCTGGTTGAATTCTAGTATTTGTAAAAACAGCATCTGAAGTTTATAAATTAGCCACAAGACCCCAAGTTCTGTGAAGGGAAGCAGAACAATCACAAGTACATACCAGCATTTGCAGAAATTGAAGGTAATATATCTGCATAAATGCTGCATAACTGTTAATGCATAAACTGATTGGATGATACCTTCAGTTGTCTTCCTTCTTTTTTTTTGTGGCACCCTTTTTTATCTGTCCAGAAGGATCCCTAGTATTTGTGTACTATAGACTTTCCATTTTTAGTATCAGCAACTTCACACTTCATGTTGTTCACACCACTTTCTGGGAATGTCTATTGTCCCTGGTTATAAGAAGTTAATGATGAATAATACTACAAATACTTTTAAATACTTTCCATTTTAAGTGTAAACTATGTAAATATTGATTTTTTTTCCCCATTATGATCTAGAATAGAAACTGAAACTCAAAAAGTGGATTCTTAACATACATAAATCAGAATAACATTACTAGTATAAATAGTGCTTTTATGAATATGCACTGTATATATAGGCATGAGTGTCCTGCTCTTCTTCCAAAAGTAATATGACAAAATAAAATATATTACATGTACATCTCCAGAAAATACCTTTAGATCCAAATGTACTTTAAAAAGTTGATGATGTTTACAGGAATTCATGCTTGTGCATTTTTAAACTCCATTAATAGAATTAGTGATTTGTATTTGGAGTAGTTTCAGAATGTTGGAACTTCTTTTTTGATGGAAAAGAATATGCAAAAATTTTATTCCATGCGTATTTCAGTGTACATTATATAGAGTTGTACTGTTGGTTTTTTTTTAATTGAAGTAACACTTAATATGAAAGAAAATGGAACTTAGTACTGTCTTTGAGTAGGCTCATTATAATCCTAGCCATAGTATCATTCACACACAGAATTAATGTGGCTAAATCTTCAATTCATCAAGATTTTCAAGCGCATTAATTTGCATGATGCAAGAATAATAACTGTAATCTCCTTTTCTCAGGCAAATTCATCAATATTTGGAACTTTGTGAGTGAAACCAAAAAAGAAGACAGAGTAAAGGGGACAAACAGTTTTACTGTAATTTCGTCTTAATAAGAAATTGTCAATTCCTGATATTATATCTTTTCCAGTCCACTCTTTATGTCTGTGGAGCATACTAGGAATTTAAAATGTATTTTCACTGATTGTCTCGGGATGTTTTCTTTAATAGAAATTAAATAATAATTTAGTATACAATGTTCAGAGCAAATATCAAGTGTCAGATAACTGATAGGTTAATGCTGAAGTATGGAAGGACCTAGAACTAAATGACTGAATGCGTAACTTGTGATAGGAATCATTATGAGTTTTTTGTAGTACAGTTATCTTGATAATAATTAATAGTTCAAAGATGTAATTATATGTAAGGAGATTCACATATAATAGACTTTGATTAGGATTTGAAACTGTCCATTTCATAGCATATTTGTAATTATAGTTTAATTTGGTCTGTCTCTGCTGAAATTCCATTCAGGACAAGCAGACACCAACTTAGAGTTTGCTGCAATTCAGCAGTTTTGGTTTGGTTTTAAGTCTACAGCATCCTTGGCCAAGATTCATAAATAAACTAAACGTAGTTTTGTTTTGTATATTTGTCTAGTATCACTGCAGCTGGTAGAAGAATGCAATATTTTAAAATCTTGTCTAAATATTTCACCGTAGGACATTTTATGGAACATCTAATGTAAACAATAATTGTAATCCATTGCATAGAACACTACAGGGGAACTGAAGAAATTTGGTTCTCTGGCACTGAAAAATCTCATGAGTTTTACGAGTGTGTTGGCTGACCATTTAGGAAGTATTGTCTGACTTTTAATCCCTGATGACTTGCATTAAATATTAAAAGGGAAAAAAAAACAAACCAGAGAAATGAAATGATGAAGTCTTCTTTATTACTTTGCTCAAGACTCCTAGATGTTTACCTATAGATAATGGTACCCCCGTAATCACAGAGATTTTTTAAATAATTTTTATCTTTTGAAGTACTTTCACATCAAATTAGACATACTCAATCAATTCCAAAATAGAGAGCGGTAGGTAAAACATAATGATTATTAGGAAAGCTTTACATACGTAACGACTCTGTTTCTTTCTAAAGTATTATAGGTATTTAAAATTCCAATTGTATTTCATACACTGAATAGATTTCTTTGTAAAACCAGAAGTGGGATTTTTTGATCTAAAAATAACCATTTGATTTCTATATTTTCAAAGGTACTTGTTGACTTAGCTCTAAGACAAAGCTCTATTTTCATTCACATGTCTTTGTAGAACAGTTTAATACAGAATAATATCACTTCTGTATAAAAAATTCACTCTAATTGTTTGAAATTTGCATGTTTTTCTTTGATGTTTTCTGGTTTCTCTTACCGTATTATGTTTTCTAGGGATTATGAAAACTCTCATTAGATATTGTTTCAAAGTCTAGTCATTTTCTGCTTTTCAGAGTGAAACTGTTAGGTCACTGAAGAATTATCACCTACTATGTTTTTTCCAATCTTGAGATGTCTTTTCTGTAAAATTCATATTTAGATACTGATAAAAAAATATTGATAGAAATCAGTACTTCCTGGTATCTGATACACTTCCTGGAAAGTGTAGTTTTCCATTGACACTAGGTAGTATAGATGAGACTGCAAGCTTTTCAACCCATTCTGGTCTATTCAGCTCTTCAACGCTGTTCCAGAAGCTTTTGCACACTTTTACTTTGCAACCTCAAGTGTCACTTTCATGTTTCAAAACACACTTCTGAAAATCTGCAACAAAGCCTTCACATCATATCGGATCCTTTGTATTGAAGGAAATACACAAAAAATACAGAAAAATAATAATATTTTGTTGACTCAAGAGGAGATCTTTGGCTAGGTGAAGTGGGGAGAAAATCTAGTCAATCTGTTTTAAAAGGTGCAATCGCAGAACAGTGTATATGTGAACTACTCAGAATAATTTGCCTGCTGGCCACAGGTCTCTCCCATGAAAAAAATACAATAAATAGTGTGAATATAGCATATATTAAGCAAGCCACAGTACAAATATAACTGTTATTTTACTTTAGTAGAATCTGAAGATTATTTGAAAAATGTTCTAAGGGATCATCGCTTTTTACAAAAGAAATTTACTTAGAGAAAATTTCTTCATTCAACAAACTAGAACTCATTTGGAGTGGATTTTGATGAAAAATGAAATATTTTTTTCAATATAAATAGCATTAACTTTAACTACAAGAGATTTCAACATTTTAGAGGAATGAAACCCTCTCATTGCCAGCTTAAACCCTACTTGGTCTTCCTAGCTATCTTTTGCAGATGCATAAAAAGTATTCTACAGACCATTCAATATTCTACAGACTGTTCAATTCCTCAACAGTTAATTGCCAAACAAGTAATTCATTGAATTTAAGCACAATGAATAAAAAACTTCATTCAAAAGTGCTTTGTGAAAACATTTTTGAAAGCCATTACTTCCTTCTGGAGGGAAAATGGATAAAAATAGTATCTCAGAAAAGAAGTTATGGGTCTTTCCTGAGATGATAATACAAAAGGAACCTGGCCTTATGACTAAGACAGTCATCTAGTTAGGGTAAGTTTGGGCTATGATCTTGCTTAAATAGCTCTTTTGAACTGTACAGCTTTAATAGTGACCAAATAAGTTATAGGAAGGTTGGAAGAAGGATCTCAAACCAAGAAGTAGCCTGAAAACCCTGAAGCTCAGCCTAAAATAGCCATAAAAGGCAAGATTCACATTTATGATATTAATCACTCTGAGGCCTCTAAAATCTGTTATAGAAAGATTTTCTTCTTAGAGCTCTAAGTCCAGAGTAGTACATCAGCCTTCCATATATGTCCTGATTACACTATGGCATGTGAAATTACACTAAATAACTATTAGTAATAACCAAATCAAGTCCTAGAGCTCATTTGAATGTAATGGAGGCTTAGAAGGCTAGCTCATATTCATACACCTCCTCGTAAATATTACCTCAAGGTTCTTAATCTAAAAATACAACCCAATCTGTTTTGCTGAGTTACTACACAAGATTCAGTTCTTAAACTTAGTCATCTTATATAATTTTAGGCTCCATGGGGTATCTTGCTTTCCTTCTAGTTAAGGTTCCAGAGAGAAACACACCTCATATATGACCTACAATATAGTCCCCTCCCATAAGGGTCTCCCACAGGTACCACTATCACTAGCGTCCGTCTTTGAGATCTTATTGTGCTGCATGCAATTCTCCTTTTCCTAAACAGGTTGAATTCCCTAGATGAACTTTCTACACGATCTTGGACTCTCACTGGGGATGCTGGGCTGATTCCAGGCTCTGTGTCAGATGATTTTTGAAGTGAGACTCCCTCTGTTACATTATTGGTCCCCCTCTGGGACTGTTTCTAGAGTCAGTTTGGTTTGTTGTCCCACCTGTAGGATGGTTGGATCCCCTTCTGCAGTTGGTTTGTCCTCACTGAGATGGTTTGGTGCCTTCTGAAATCTGTCTGATTCACTTGATGCTGGTATTATAAATCTATATAATTAATATATCACAAATATACCTGCTGTTATATAGTTAAATTTGCTTCACTAATGATAAGTTTGTAGTAGCTTGTAAAAGTATATACCTACTTGTTTGTTTCTATAATAATGATTCATACTATATTATTGATTGCTGAGTGTAATAGCTTGAGATACACATATATTTGCTTTACTAGTCATAGGTACACTTGCTAGTGGTGATTTTTGTGGTATTATATTTGCTAGTGGTGATTTGTGTTCTGTTTGTGGTAATCTGTAATAAAACAGAGATATTTAGAGGATAAAGTCTCCATGTCCTTGTGTATTCCAGAATCCTTAGAACTCTCAGTCACAATCTTTATACATCAGCAGGCCAGGTAACCCTTTAGACCATGACAGTCTCCCTGCATAAATATTCTTCACTGAAATATATAGGCTATTTCTACACTTTTAAATAAAGTATTACCTTGGACCAAACCCTAGTCTTGAGACCACTTTGTGCCAGCTGGCTTGCATTCACATTGATTACAGTTAGTCTTTCTAGAACACATTTCTCTCCAAGACAGCAATTTGGAGTGGTCCAAAACAGAGCCCGGTAAATAAGATATCAGTTAAGCTGTACTGATCTTCAGCATTACAGTGCGTGAGCTTGCTCCATGACCCACAGAAACCAAGAAAGCAGGGACATGTGGTGAAAAAAAGAAAAAGATTAATATTTCTGTCCAATCTTACCTGGCCTGGAGATACTCAAGTCATTCTGAACACTAAGCAGATAACTTTGTTAGAAGTGAACTGAGGGCATAACTGTGAGACATATATAAGGAAGGAATGCCTCCAAAGTTCTTAATGTAATGTTTCCTCTGTGGGAATAAAACACTGCAGTTTAATGCACAGTTCTGCTCAGAATATCAGAACAGTACCTCTACTATATGCTATACAGTAAGATTACTCTCATGTAGTAAGCAAACATGAAAGAGATCTAACCCTGATTTTCAGTGCATTTTCTAATTAAGGACAATAATTATATTTGCACAGCTTTCAGAGCATAAGAATTTGAAGATCATTTCCAAGTATGGCCCCAACATTGTCAAATTCAAAAGATTAATATTCTAGGGAATCTTTCAAATCTCAGAGACTATCCTTCTGCAAGAGATCCTGCAGGAAACAATATCTATGCTGTATTTATTCATGCAATATTCATCAGCCTGTCTCTCCCTCTACTGCCAATATTTTATCTCTACTTTTTTAAATTGTGTACAATATATAGAGAAATAGCTATTTGGTAGTGTTTGATAGCAAAAGCAGGCTAGTTTTCTTTGGGTGCAATTAAAAGTCATTGCACCACAAGCTAGAGCGTAACTTATCCATGTGTTCCTTCACAACAATAAATGAGTTGTTAACTCAACTGTCATTGCTGCATAGTGTTAATAAGGTATTACAGACTTTCCACATTGTTGATCCTAAATACAGTAATTTGATTCAGTTACAATAAGCTTGTAATGGATCTATAAAAATGTCAGATGTATTTAAAAAAACACTAATGCAACTGGGAAAAAAGCTGAAATAATCAGTGTAGGTAAGTTGTATAGAGTTGACTGAGTCACCGAGTCAGAATACATTTACCAGGAAAAGATAAACAAATTCTAAAAAAAAGTTCTGTAGTCGTTATGATCTCACTTTTACTACTTTACAGACTATTTTCACCAGGAGTCTTCTGTATTACAGGCTGAAGAGGCAGAACTTTTCTACATCTTTACTCTGTTTTTTTGGTTCTTTTTTAGCACTATCACATCTCGCTTTAAATTGTACCTCACTATCTGTAACAGCTGGCTATAGTAGCCCACAGAATCCCACACAGAACTCTGGCCTGGGAATGTTGAATCTGTTACCGATCTAAAACAGCTGGAGCATTATATTTCAAGGCACAGTGCAAGAATTTTTTATACTTGTCATCCCACATCACTGTCTATCATTGTGACTAATAGAAATGTTGGTTTAGAACACATTCTGTAAAAAAAAAAATCCTGTACTTTTAAACTGGAATGTATAAAGAGCCATGATGACTCAAGGAAGTGCTTTGAGGGCACTCTAATGACATGCATGACTGAGTATAATTTACCAAGCAACTCTTTTGAGCTCGTAGCTGCAAACAGGCAGCAATGGAATGCCAAGGTGATAAAAAGTCCTAGGACACTTTGAACAGAAATGGAATGCCCCCTGGCTTTTACTGAAAAATACACAAGATGACACACCAGCAACAGTAGCACCAGAGCAGGTCATTTCCTGCATAGGACTACGTAGTGTTTCATAAAAAAATGCTGAATGCACTCAGACTATTACAGTCCTTTTCACACTTTCTTTTCTACATCACTGTCACTATGGCACAATCCTTTTCTGTCATGTGGGGCTGATAATGGTAACAAGAATTTCTGTCATATATATAAAAATGACTACTACTTCTATAATGAAGGAAACAGTTTTCCCTTGACAAGACATTGGATCCTAGCAGATTTATCCAATGCATGACATTGACTATGAATAAATTAATGTAATCTCAATACTGTTTCCTACTTGCCTTCATTTGTGGTCTTTCTCACCAGTTAATTTCCTTTTTCTTTGTGCTAGTGCACTATGAATTAATGGCTAAAGGAAATATGCAAATTAAACACCATAGCCCAAGAACAACAGTGAATTTATGTTCAGTTTAGTTTGCATCTGTCTGTCTGATAAATGCCTTCTACATGCTTCACTCTTTCAAGACCTATTATATATGGTGTTCAGCTGATCATGCAGGGTTTTTAGTTTCATTTTTCCAATAACAATGTGGCAGAAGATTTTTCTCATCCTTAAGTTTGTACCATAATTCCAAACAATTACATTATTTAAGCTGGAAAAAGTCAAAGTAGTAAGAATCACAATTATCTTTGAATTAAGCAAGAAAAGGGAGTGTGAGTACACAGACTAACTTTCACACAGTATAAAGCCACTGGTTCTAGTCACAACTTGGCTAAATGAAAAACCTCAAACCACACCATTATTTTTTATTGTTAGTGCAAAGCAATGTTTATCTAATATTCCTCTTATCTTTATGACTATTCCATATGTAATTTGCATAGGTACTTCCAAAATGAAAAATGGTGTATTTGATGGTAATTACACCTGACTAATAGTCAGAATATACTTAAGTAAATTTATGTTACTTTATAATAACTTTCAAGATATTATAAGTTACACATTTGCATGTAAACATCTGAAATGATTAACACAGTTATGCCAATAGGTAGAAAAATAATTCATGAAAAATGAGGTCAAACAATAACTGCTTTGAATGAAAGGAATTTATTTTTCGCAATCATAACCATTATCTTCCTTATTGTAAGCAACTAGAATGGTTGACCACTGTTTCTGATATAATTTGACCTATTTCTGGAGAGGGAGCAGCAAAAAAACCCACAGTGGAAATTTCATGATTCACTGCACACTGACTTAACCATCTGCTGAAACATACAATGGCTGAGTTTTACTCAGGATGAGCACCAACTTCCCACTAGGGACCCTTTTTGAATTATTGGGTTTCAGTGGTTAGGGAGAAGCTGTGATCTCCTGGTCTTTTAAAAAGATCTCCTGATCTTTTAAAATAGATGTGGCATCAAGAGAAATCAATAAGGGAATGAGTGGGGAAAAAAATATAAATTTTCCTCTGAACCTGAACATTACTGGTAAATAAGCAAGCAATATGCTTTTTTCTTTTTTTTTTTTCTTTTTTTTTTTAATTCTTCATTATTTTAGTGAACATGTTATTAAACGATAAATTATTCATACTTGTACAAAAAGAAACACTCTTGAACTTTTGGAGTTCAGATCTTTAGTGTCCTAGATTACGTAAAGTCAGATGTGAATATATTAATTCTATGATTCTTGTTAATTATGTACCATTGTGAATATTGGTATCAATAATGGCTTTATTTACATTATCATATATATTATGGCCCTGATGTTCTGTAGTGGCAAAAGTGTTCATGTCTGGAGTTCCTTTTGGGTTTGGCTTCAAACATAACAGGGCAATGTCATAACTTACTGCTAAATATAGGTAATACACAGAGATACAAAGCCAGAATAACTTTCTATAGCTATATATGTATGTGTAAAATGTTTTAATTCCATCTGTATCATATGACACTGTATGATACTGACTGTATCTGTGTCATATAATTGAAAGAAATTCCACTAAGACTGCTAGACAAATTTAGTACAGAAAACACAGAAAAATAAAAACTTTACAATTATGTGGGGTTTTTTTATCATGGTCCAATCTAAATATTTCATAAGAAAGTATCAGGTTTTATGCTATTAAAAACTGTTATGATTAAATAAAGGCCCCTGATCCATGTATATACAATTATGTATAAAATACTTATATGTATCAAATTACATATATATAAAACTTTAGAATGTTGTACATAGATATGTACTTACATATGCATAGATATAAAATTAAATATGTTAAATCATCTAAACATGACCGTATTTTGGTTTATGCTGAACAATCTTTTTTTCCCTGAAATTTCAATTTTATATGAAAATTCATTTTTTTTAAATTCAAAATGGAAATGATTAGTGATGTTAGTGAGTATTGGGTTCCCTACCCTTTTGTTGTTGTTAGTGGGTGAATTCTCCTTCAGCAAGGCTTTAAGTTTCCTTTTGATTTTTAGGCATGCAGTCTTAATGAGCACAGTCTACAAAATGAGTCGTATTTACATGAATACCAAAGTTTCTTTCTATCAAGAGCCATAATGTATAATTATTCTCTGGTTATTGTTGAACTTACCTCATTTTATTATATAAAAATATTTTATATTAACACGTTAATTCTTTATATTTAATAAACTGCAAAACTACTGCCTACAGCTGTCCTGAATGCACATTTATTTGCCCGTATCATTTGTAGTTATATCAGTTCATCCATCCCTGCCTACCTCGCAAGCTATCCCTGAAGCCTGAGTATTCTGTAGTTGAGGTACTGTCTTCAGGAACTCTGAGAGTAAAAGTTAGGACAAGATTTCACTTGGAGTTGAACAGTTACTTAGTCTTGCACAAGACTATTAATTTAAAGCATTGCACATATTGCTATAATAAGCTTCTTGTTTATCAAATAAAATTAGAAGTTGTTGAACGTATGTGAAATTATATAATGAAAAGTTGAGTGATATTTATTTTCTCTATAGATTCTTATTACTATGGAACTATTTCTGCAGAATATCACATGGAAATGTTAACTGTATTAATTTGTATTTTTGTAATTTAAGCTTATTTTCCTTATTAATAAAATAAGATGTTAAATATTTCAAGCTCATTAAAGTAATGAATATGCAACAACATAAAGGAATTTAGGTGGAAAAAGATTTGGAATTTTTTTTTAAGCATAGCAGAACTGGCAAAGGTACAAATGACTGAGATGCAAACATGCACCATTCTCTTCTATTAAATGCAAAATGAAAAACAAACTTTCTTTCAATATGGCTATCTGAGTGTTTCTGTATGATATAAAAAATATTCTTCTAATCTATGATGATGCTATAGGAAAACATTAAAAGTTCTGAAGCTAAAGAAAAGATGCACTTTAAAACTTAATGTGGTTAAAGTACGTCAGTGCGTTCAAACCACCCAAATCTAGAATCATTTTTGCTTATAATCCTAAGAATCCTAAGTACCTTGAGTTACCTTGGTCTTCATTAGTGCCACCAAAAATCTTAAAAGACTTTTGGATAGGATTATTATAGAAATTGAACTTTAATTGGAGCTTAATCTCTATAATTATGCATAATTACCCATGTTTATTACTCCTACGATGAGCACACATTTTTCTTTAGCTGTAAGGAAAAATGAGTTAAAGCTTCTAGAAGCATTGGATAATATAATTTGTATGCACTTCACTGACTTTATTAGGCTGTATAGTTTTAAAATTCAATTAAAAATGTATTTGCACTCTTTGGCCTTTGACTTTGGTAGGGAACATCAATGGAGAAAATTACAAGTCTTGTGGCATGTGACAGCCTTTCATTTCTTTTATTCCTTGAAACATGGGCCAAAAATGATGTAGTAGTGTCCTTTGCATGACTTCTTTCCATTCTGAAATATTCAGATGAACCAATGTACAAACACAAGGGAAAGGAAGGGAATGTTTATTCCAATTTTATTATTTTTCAAAGATAAGTATGATTAAATCAGACTCACTTAGCCTCAGTCTTTACTTGGGTCTATTTAAACTACAAGTCATGTTGGCTGTCACCTCAGGGAGTAGATTTGTGATAACATGGCACAGTCATTTGTAAAACTACTCTTCATAGCTAATGCAGCTTGCTTGGATGAGTTTCACCATTTGTAAAGAAACAGTCACATGCTGTGACTTCTGTTTGTACATTCTGAGCTCAGTCTTTTAAAATCCAATAGTTGTGTCAGCAGGATTTATATTCAGTGGCCACCACTTCCATCAATTCTGTGAAAACAGTTATGAGGTTAGATCCATTTACTTTTAAAATCACAAGTATCGTTGCCCCTGCCTCAGAGTTACTTACAGATATTATACTTGTGGTGCTCCAGGGATAAGGAAATACTATGGCCGTGCAGTGTTTAAAATACTTTACTGATCTGATCTGGTTTCGTAGTAATAATTTTATATAAGGAAAAACTAAGATAAAGTCCCCAAATTTTACTCAATTAAGTTTAAGTGAATGGTAGTACTTATAAGGCATACAAAATCAGAGTTGCTTTTTTTAGTATGTTCCTATCAAATCAGCTACTGATTATAATTAGACATTCAGTCCTGTTTTAACATATGCGTCATGATGAAAGGTGACAGTAATCAAACTGTATGTACATTATTTAATTTTTTAATGTATTTTTTCTTTATCCTGTAGGAATGATCACCTGCATTTTCAATATCATATGTTATTATTGGACCAGGGAAAATACAGATATGCAACAAATTGAAGTAAACAAGTTTAATAGTTGCTATAGATTATATAAAAATGAGATAAATGTTAAGATCTCACTAACCAGAAGTTGGAGGGCAATTATATATATTTGTGTCTACGTCTGGGTGTGGTTGTGGCTGTGGGGGTGCATGCCTTTTTTGATTTTGCTATCTAACTTGAATTTCTGAAATCTGAGAACAACAAAATAAGAATGTATGCATGATCAAGACTGTCACAAGGAAAACTTGATAATCAGACTTTATCACTCAGAAAGAACCATATCCTAAAAGTGTTAATCTGCATCTGAAGAAAAAAAACCCACTTGATTAATGATTCACTGGTGACTAGATCATCTAAAAAAATATACCACGATGGATCAGATTAAAGAAAAGAGAACCCCCTATGGAAAAATCAATTAGCTTTATACGGAGATCACAACTATTTGGAGAATGATCAGTTACCTATAAATAATAGCATAATTGGAGTCCTACCTAGATTGGTAAAGCCAGGTTGTACAAGTCCCCATTTTCTTCAGAATTGTTATGCATAATTGATCAATCTGATATCCTGCACCATTCTTCTACTGATGTTAGTATCGTCATATTGTCAGGTAAGGGAATTGTTGGTATCTGGTTGAAGGTTTTGTTGATAGTGAACAGTTTCATTACCCCCTCAGACTTGCCAGACACACTGGATGTCACAACTAGTGGAGACTGTGAGCAACCTTGGTTGTAATTTAGATGCAGCTCTATACCAAGAAAAATTTAAAGCAAGTAATGCAAACATAAAGCAAAAAAAAAAAAGATAGTTCTGGAATTTTCCCTAAGTACACTACTTTGATTGTATTAGAACACTGCTGGTGTTTGCCTTTTGTGAATATTCAAGGTAATGGTAATATAAGTTAATTCAAACTTACACCAGTAGATATGGTTAATGAAAACACACATACAATAGAAACAGGTGGATTCAGGCCCAACCTGGTGAAGCAGCGAAGGCAGTGGAGGTGGACTGTATCACATGAAGCAAGCAGGCATTTACTTTATTAAGTGGGGCTAAGTGGGAGCTAGGCTCCTCTTTGCCTGTTTGGTAAATCTGCATCTAATACCACTGAATATTCATTTGCAGCACAGACCATGTTGTATGGGATGGGACACAGCTTGGCCAAACAGGATTATACAATCCCCAAACATTTGCCGAAGAGTTTGTGCAAGAATGTGAAGATGCAGATTTCAATCCAAAAAATATTACCTGCTCTTTGTGCCAGTTTCTCCTTCTCTTTGCATTCTCCTGAATACTATAGAGTAAATACTGTTGAATTTAGTGTTAAAAATCCCAATGATCTCCATGAAACCAATGTTTCATGCTGAGGATCATGTATTCTGAAGAGTAGGATAGAGTTTATTACTGTTTCTTGAAGTAACATTATGCAATAACTTCCATAAGCTCCTGTAAATGTACTAAAGTGTCCTTTCCCTATATTTATCTCTATAAAAATATATATATATATAAAATCTCAAGAATTACTGTAACATTACACCCCAGCATGGATAAGCAAGATGGAGACATCAGGAAAATAAAAGCATAGTCATCATGGTTAGATCCAATGTAAGGATACAGGGAGTATCAGAAAGCCATTCAGACTGTAGATGGTGTGTCTTTTTTTGATATTAGGTATCTGGAAAGGTGAAGGTGACTAATTTGTTTTAAACTTAGGAGTCTCAGATACATTTAGATAGATGAGTTCAAATGATTCCTTCCTTTATTTTAGCTTGGTTCATGAAATGGAATAGAAAGGTAAGAATTAGTAATCAATATTCTCCTTATAGAGAACAAAGGGAATTCGGGAATTCTCTGCTTGTACTAAAGCACTTGAAGACATTAAATCATGGAAAAAAAATGCAAACAACACAGAACTGAGGTAAGCAAGACAGAAAACCCAAAACTCAGTAAAATCTAAAAAACACTGCACCCTTCTTGCACTAGCTTCACTAAGGGCGAGTCCAGCCTGACCAACCTAGTGGCCTTCTATGACAGAGTGGCTACATCAGTGGACAAAGGAAAAGCTCTGGATGTCCATCTATCTGGACCTGGTAAGGCCTTTGATATGGTTCCCAACAATATTCTTCTCTCTAAGTTGGAGAGATATGGATTTGATCGACTAACTGTTCAGTGGATGACAAACTGGTTGGATGGTCACATCCAGAGGGTAGTGGTCAATGGCTCCATATCCAGATGGAGATCAGTGACAAGTGGTGTCCCTCAGGGGTCCTGTTTAATATCTTCATCAGTGACATAGACAGTGGGATCAAGAGCACCCTCAGCAAGTCTGCAGGTGACACCAAGCTGAGTGGTGCAGTTAACACTCCTGGGGGTGGAATGCCATCCAGAGGGACCAGGAAAATCTTGAGAAGTGGGCCCATGTGAACTTCATGAAGTTCTACATGGCCAAGTGCAAGATCCTGCATCTGGGTCCAGTCAACCTCCAGCATCAATACAGGCTGGGAGATAAAGGGATTGAGAGCAGCTCTGTCAAGGATTTAGGGGTACCAGTGGATAAAAAACTGGAAATGAGTCAGCAACGTCCTCTTGCAGCCTAGAAAACCAACCATATCCTGGGCTGTATCAAAAGAAGCATGGCCAGCAGGTCACAGGAGGGTCATTTTGCCCCTCTACTCTGCTCTGGTGAGACCCTACTTGAAGTACTGCATCCAGCTCTAGAGACCTCAGCACAGGAAAGACATGGGCCTGTTGGAGTGGGTCCAGAGGAGGGCCACGAAAATGATCAGAGGGATGGAACACTGCCCCAGTGAAGACAGGCTGAGAAAGTTAGGGTTGTTCAGCCTGGGGAGGAGAAGGCTCCAGAGAGACCTTAAAGAGGCCTTTCAGTAATTAAAGAGTGTTTATAAGAAAGTTGGGGACAGACTTTTTAGCAGGGTCTATTGTGATAGGACAA